>VIAB01011699.1:0-19266 GCA_009801035.1 Oophaga pumilio
ATATATATGATTGATTATATTTTATGTATGGTATTAAATAGAGGTAAAGAAATCTGCTGATTTGGATACACAGACATAATTAACTATTTTCACATTTTCAAGAAATTAGATGTACAATTATGCTTGTCCTGAGTCTTACACTGCACTATAATGTCTGGGTTTTTTTAAGGCCAGGGTGAAAACATATTTATTTCAGGTTTTGTTTTGACTGCATGCATAAGATGTTATCAGGTTGCAGCAGCTACTGAAAGAACCTATGCCTGCCTTCCACAAGCTGTGAATCATAAGTTCGATTTGGGTAGACACGGGTATGTGAAGCCATTAAATTCAAACAATCCCAGTACCATATTTATACAGAGTAAGAGTACTATCATAGCAGATAACACTGTAATAGAAGTCAGATACATGATACAAAGGAGAGATCTTTGTTTAGGACCTTATTTATCTTGTTACTGTTAAAGGCCTTTTATAGTCACCATAAGGATCATACATAGTTACATAAATCCATGCAGTTTGATACAATGAGAAAGTGCTGTTGTTTGTTGCCTTTTAGAATAATGGGCGTACTTTGGTACGTTGGGATTGTGCTTAGTAAATTGCTGAAAATAGAATAATAGTTCTTATTCTTTTGTTTCTGGGTTCTCATATATGAGTTACTAAATATTTAAAGGGGGTTTTCCAAGTTTGGGGCTCAAGTCTGCAGTCACTGAGTTTGACTGCAGACTTGTGAATCCTCACAGCGTGCACTGTCAGGATTCTCTAGTGTCGGTGCCAGCAGCAGGTGGTCATGTGACCAGAAGTATGTGATTTGCATACTTATGGCTATATGTATTGAGCGAGGCCGCATTCTTGCGGTCACGTGCCCGCCTGCTCCTGGCACCTGTGAATCATGACAGGATGCGATGTGTATGCTTGTTTTCATTCAAATAGAGTGACTGCAGACTTGAGCCCCAAGCCTGGACAACCCCCTTAAAGAGCAGCTGTTACTTGTCATTAATATGTAATTTAAGCACCTGGTGTATTTACCGCTGTTCTTGTGAATTTTGCTTTGTTTTTCCTTTGTTTCTGCACCTCACCATTACTGAGATGTGGCCTCCTCCTCCTCCCTGTTTGTAAATCTAGTCTTTTTAGCCAAGTGGTTGTGATTCTTAACACTATTTTGTGGGAGTCTTCTTGATGATCATAGTCATTTTTAATGCTCAGTGAATGCACAGTTTAAACAAGGCATTGGAATATTTTTTGCAGTTTTTCAGCACATTGTATGAAAAAGTGAATGATGTCATTCAAAATCACACTTTGTCCCACAAAAAAAGCCTCTATTTTGCTATGTCAGTAGAAAAATGAAAATGTTCAAGGGATTGCTACTAGACAACCCTTCTCAATTTCCATGTTTTTCCCTTATAAAATAATAACTGCTATACTCACCTGCGGTGCGAACACTGTTCCAGTGGTGTTGGAGACGAATCTCTCTGCAGTCAATCATTAGCCGTTTCACTCTGCCTTCCTTTGTACAAATCAGACATCTGGAGGAAGTGAGAGATGTCGATGCACTTTGACTTCCTGTGGATGTCTTATTTGCACAAAGCAGGGGGGAGTGAATGAGTGAAGCGGCTGCTAAGTGGTTGCGGGGATTGCATGACATAATAATCTCAGGTAAGGACTGCCTGCATCGGAGATGAGTATAGGGGGAAACATGGTGATTGAGAAGGGGTTATCCGAATAGTGGACAATCCCTTCAAGACAAACAAACATTACTATACGGGTCTCTCCTCTAGGGTTGTAAAGTGTAAAGTCTCTTTTCGCTTCATGATTTTTAGGCACAAAATACAAGTATTCCCACATGGTTCTTCCAATATGGCCAATGTCTGTTATGTTTCGGTAGCTGAGGAGGACAGGAACAACAGCAGGGCAGCAGAACACCTGAGATGTTGGTAACTGATGGGTTGCAGATTCCTAAACTAACGACACAACTAGAGGTAGCCGTGGAGCGTTCCTACGTTGATCCTAGATGCCTCGTCACAGCCTGAGAGATAACTACACCTAAAGGCAGAAAGATGAAAGCTATCTGCCCCGGAGCAGAGCCCCAAAGAAAATAGGAAGCCCCCAAACATATAATGGCGGTTAGACAAGATGAAAACACAAACATAGGCAGAAAATAGATTGAGCAAACGCTGGGGCCACAAGCTGACTAAATAGGATAGGAAAGGAGAGATTACTTTCTGCAACCCAGAAAACCCTACAAAAATCCAACAATTCTGATTACAAAAATACTGAGATCACACGATCTCGCCACCCGAGATCTCAGTGTGAACAAAACCAAGCTGCAGCCGCTGAAAAATCAGGAAAAAGCAAATGAGCAAATAACAGTGGCTGCAGATAAACTGTGAGGAGCTCAGGCCACAGGAGGGGACCTGGCTGACCTCCACAAAAGTGCAGAAAACAATGCAAAAAGCAAGCACAAAAAGAAAAGCAAAAAATATCTTATCTGAAAGCAGGAGATGCAGGCAAGACTTCAGCAAACTTCCAAATGAACCAGGAACCACAATTGAGACAAGAATAATTGATCACCGGCAACCACCATGGGAGGGAACCTCCCTTATATCAGACCAGTCAGTGAACCAAGATTGCCAATCCTCGCTGAAAGGTTCAGTACTGTCTGTAACCACCAGAGCCTCTGCTCAGAAACCATCTCTAGCACATTCATAACAAATGTCCATGTAAGCAAATATTCTCCACATCATATTAAGGTGAATAGACTTTTAGATTAGAGCCATCAGATAATGCCGCTTGGCAAGGAATGGAAACGAAGAACAAAATAATTCCTTTGACTTCGCACCTCCATTAGCCGGTTCAAGTATCTGCTTCCTTTGTGAACTATACTTAGCCGCCAATTTTGATTTTTAGAATATGATTTCAGCTGACTTTGAGTTTTTATGGATATTTTGTTGATTGTGTTTTCTGTGCAGTATAGGAGAAGTGCAAGGGGCAATGGATCCAACGATCCAGCCAGCTTTACATCTACGTAAGCAGACTCAGGAGAATACAACCTGTAATCGGTGCATACTCCTTGCCTAGGTACAGTCATGGCCAAAAGTTTTGAGAATGACACAAATATTAATTTTTACAAAGTCTACTGCTTCACTTTTTCTAATGGCAATTTGCATATACTCCAGAATGTTATAAAGAGTGATCAGCTTAACAGCAATTACTTGCAAAGTCAATATTTGGCTAGAAAATGAACTTTATCCCCCAAAACACATTTCAACATCATTGCAGCCTTGCCTTAAAAGGACCAGCTAACCTCTTTTCAGTGATTGCTCCATTAACACAGGTGTGGGTGTTGATGAGGACATGGCTGGAGATCAATCTGTCGTGATTAAGTAAGAATGACACCACTGGACACTTTAAAAGGAGGCTGGTGCTTGGCATCATTGTTTCTCTTCTGTTAACCATGGTTATCTCTAAAGAAACACGTGCAGTCATCATTGCAATGCACAAAAATGGCCTAACAGGGAAGAGTATCGCAGCTAGAAAGATTACACAACAGTCAACAATCTATCGCATCATCAAGAACTTCAAGGAGAGAGGTTCCATTCTAGCTAAAAAGGCTCCAGGGCGCCCAAGAAAGACCAGCAAGTGCCAGGACCGTCTCTTAAAAGTGTTTCAGCTGCGGGATCGGGCTACCAGCAGTGCAGAGCTTGCTCAGGAATGGCAGCAGGCAGGTGTGAGTGCATCTGCACGCACTGTGAGGCGGAGACTCTTGGAGCAAGGCCTGGTCTCAAGGAGGGCAGCAAAGAAGTCACTTCTCTCCAGAAAAAACATCATGGACAGACTGATATTCTGCAAAAGGTACAGGCAGTGGACTGCTGAGGACTGGGGTAAAGTTATTTTCTCTGATGAATCCCCTTTTCGATTGTTTGGGACATCAGGAAAACGCTTCATTCGGAGAAGACAAGGTGAGCGCTACCACCAGTCTTGTCTCATGCCAACTGTTAAGCATCCTGAAACCATTCATGTGTGGGGTTGCTTCTCAGCCAAGGGAATCGGCTCTCTCACAGTCTTGCCTAAAAACACAGCCATGAATAAAGAATGGTACCAGAATGTCCTCCAAGAGCAACTTCTCCCAACCCTCCAAGAGCAGTTTGGGATCAACAATGCCTTTTCCAGCATGATGGAGCACCTTGCCATAAAGCAAAGGTGATAACTAAATGGCTCAGGGAACAAAACATAGAGATTTTGGGTCCATGTCCTGGAAACTCCCCAGATCTTAATCCCATTGAGAACTTGTGGTCAATCATCAAGAGACGGGTGGACAAACAAAAACCTAAAAATTCTGACAAAATGAAAGCATTGATTGTGCAAGAATGGACTGCTATCAGTCAGGATTTGGTCCAGAAGTTGATTGAGAGCATGCCAGGGAGAATTGCAGAGGTCCTGAAGAAGAAGGGTCAACACTGAAAATATTGACTTGCTGCATTAACTCATTCTAACTGTCAATATAAGCTTTTGTTACTCATATGTTTGCAATTATATTTCTGTATGTGATAAAAATATCTGTCAAACACACACATAAAAACCAAAGGGCAGCAGATCATGTGAAAATATAATATTTGTGTCATTCTCAAAACTTTTGGCCATGACTGTACATGCTGAGGATTTTTAATAAGGTGTAAATTGCAAAGTTGCTTGTTTTGCAAGAACTTTGCATTTTTACCCATTTAACAACTCAGGACAACCCCTTCACTACTATTTCTGGAATAAAGTCTATTTTATGTCAGATTTCCATTCCTTTCAATATAATGGTAATGAAATTACAGTTCCCGTTGGATCTTTCAGAATTTACTGAATTAAGGTCTACCAGCCATGTCTGTAAGTCATTGTTCTGTTTATCCTGACTTCTATTTCCAGGTACCAGGAGCTAGAAATCCTAGATCACTTTCTGGGATAGTGATTTCATCTGTGAAGGGAAACCCAAAACTAGGACATAGGGGTTCTGCCTGTAGTACTTAGTCTTCAGTTATTTTATAATGCCAGGCTCATAAGTTAGACCCTGATTGTCAACAGACATACGAGAATATATCTCATAACCATTTAATAAGGTTTTCCATTCAGTTCCAAAACTAACAGTGTATGAAATCAAGCACATAGCAATGCAGTTTACCTTTCCAAACATTTATTAAAGAATGGGTATCTCTAACGCAGCCTTTGAATTTCAGCGTGGTACTATAATATAATGCCACTCTTGCAATATGTCATGTTGGAACACAAATTTCTTCCCTTCAATGATCAACTGTGAATGTTATTACAGAAAAATGAAAGCATTCAGGAGACACAACTCCTCAGCACGATTTTGCTGTTTAATTAAACAGTGTCACAAATTTGCTGCGACAGAGAAGAGAACGAAGACTGCAGCGTCTGATTTCTCCTACTCCTGCACTGATAAGAAGCACTTCACCTTTATATTAAACGGTGTAAATTTATTTTGGCAGTGCAGGGGTTAATCTGCTCAGTTGAGCGCTCCTGGAAGCTTTAAACCTCTCAGCTGTGCACTGTTAGCCACATCCATTTGCTATATCATCCGGGCCCTGGCTAGCACTCATTGTCAAAGTTAGTTTATGCTGCATGGCTGGGGGTTGTTGATGGTTGTTATTGGAGAAGTCATTTGGTGGATTTATCTGTGACTGTTGCAAGGTTTTGCGTGTGTGATAATTCCCTTTCTTCTTCTACTTTGGTTTAACCTCATCCTTCACTCCCCGGTGTTTACCTCTGCTGTTTATGTGTGTATATTTGTATGATTAGAATTTTCCTTTATCCCTTTTTGTATTACTTTGTTAGTCTGGTTGGTGTATAACGGCACAAAGCTACTCCCCTCTTCCCTTGGTGGGGGAAGGGTACAGACTGAGGGCCGATTCAGGAGCTAAGGAAAGGTTTGTGGCCCTGGTGTCTTCACCATCAGAAGTAATCCAGGGAACAGAGCACCCCTAGCTGTAGGGACAGGGAAGATGGACATTGTTCTTCACCAAGTTTAAATTTTTTGTTACATATAGGCCGGGGAACAAGAACATTAATGCAGATGCCTTATCTCGTTTTCCTGGGGGTAGAGATTATTGTGAACCAGTTTCTAGACCACAAAAAGAGGTGGTTATTGCGTCTTTATGCTCTGATCTTGTAAAAGAGGTCGTTGATGCTCAGGGGGACGCCCCTGCTGACCGTCCATTATGGAAACTGTTTGTACCTTTGAATCTCTGTCTGAGAGTTCTTAGTGACCATCATGATTCGGTCTTTGCCGGACATGCCAGAATTAAAGCCATCACAGATCTTCTTACTTGATGTTTTTGGTGGTCAGGGTTACATCAGGATGTCTGGGAGTATGGAGCCGCCAGCAGTGTCTGTGCGCGTTCTAAAACCTCTCATACTCGTCCATCTGGGTTTGTCCAATCATTGGCGATTCTCAGTAGACCTTGGAGTCATTTATCGGTCGATTTTATCACTGATCTACCTGGGTCGGCAAGTAATACTGTAATTTTAGTGGTGGACAGATTCAGTAAAATGTGACATTTTATTGTGCTACCCACATTACCAAAAACCTTGGCACAAGTTTTCATCAGAGAGATTGCAAAAGTACATGGAATCCCTATTGATATTGAGTCTGACCGGGTGGTGCAGTTTATTTCCAAATTTTGGAGGGCGTTTTGCACTCGTTTGGTGATCTACCTGTCGTTTGCTTCAGTATTTCCCCCGCACTCTAATCGGTAAACTGAACGAGTTAACCAGAATATTGAGACTTATCTTAGGTGTTTTGTATCTGAGAATCAGGAGGATTGGGTTACAGCTGAATAGGTAAATAATCATCATGAATCTACTGGTAAGTCCCCGGTTTTCTGGGCACACGGGTTTCATCCTCAGTTCAGCTCATTCAATAGGAATCATTCTTCTGGAGTACCTGAAGACAGTGCCGACATTGCTGAAAAGGCGATGTTAAGGAAGATGAGCATACAGTGGCTATGGAAAGTATTCAGACCCCTTTACATTTTTCACTCTTTGTTTCATTGCAGCCATTTGGCAAAGTTCATTTTTTTTCTCATTAATGTACACTCTGCACCCCATCATGACTGAAAAAAACAGAAATGTAGAAATTTTTTCAAATTTAAAAAGAAAAACTGAAATATCACATGGTCATAAGTATTCAGACCTTTTGCTCAGTATTAAGTAAGTATTAAGTAGAAACACCCTTTTGAGCTAGTACAGTACTTCTTGGGAATGATGCAACAAGTTTTTCACACCTGGATTTGGGGATCCTCTGCCATTGTTCCTTGCAGATCCTCAACAGTTCTGTCAGGTTAGATGTTGAATGTTGGTGGACAGCCATTTTCAGGTCTCTCCAGAGATGCTCAATTGGGTTTAGGTCAAGGCTCTGGCTGGGCCAGTCAAGAATGGTCACAGAGTTGTTCTGAAGCCACTCCTTTGCTATTTTAGCTGTGTGCTTAGGGTCATTGTCTTTTTGGAAGGTGAACCTTCGGCCAAGTCTGAGGTCCAAAGCACTCAGAAAGAGGTTTTCATCCAGGATATCTCTATACTTGGCCGCATTCATGTTTCCTTCAATTGCAACCAGTCATCCTCTGAACCTGCAGCTGAAAAACACCCCCATAGCATGATGCTGCCACCACTATGTTTCACTGTTGAGATTATATTGGGCAGGTGATGAGCAGTGCTTGGTTTTCTCCACACATACTGCTTAGAATTATTACCAAAAAGTTCTATCTTCATCTCATCAGGCCAGAGAATATTATTTCTCATAGTCTGGGAGTCCTTCATGTGTTTCCATCAGGCCACTCTGCCATAAAGGCTTGACTGGTGGAGGGCTGCAGTGATAATTGACTTTGTGTACATTTCTCTCATCTCCCTACTGCATCTGTAGAGCTTAGCCATAGTGATCTTGGGGTTCTTCTTTACCTCTCTCACCAAACCTCTTCTCCTACGACTGCTCAGTCTGGCTGGACAGCCAGGTCTAGGAAGACTTCTGGTGGTCCTAAACTTCTTCCTTTTAAGGATTATGGAGGCCATTATGCTCTTCTGAACTTTTAGTACTGTAGAAATTCTTTTGTAACCTTGGCCAGATCTGTGCCTTGCCACAATTCTGTCTCTGAGCTCCTTGGCAGTTCCTTTGACCTCATGATTCTCATTTGGTTTGACATATGAGCTGTGAGGTCTTATAGAGACAGGTGTGTGCCACTACAAATCAAGTCCTATCAGTTTAACCCTACAATGCGTATTGGAGGCCTTTTAGGCCCCGGTGCTTAATTTTTTGCTATTATCTGCAAAATTACTTTAGTTAGAAATTTGAAACTCTAGGTATTCCTCAAATATGTTGTTGTTGGTAATATCTAGTTGTTCATATAATTTTTTTGATAGGCATTTTGATGTAACAATGCTTTTTTGGGGGAAAGCCACATCTGTACGGAACGGAGGCCTTTTAGGCCCCTGCTATTTTTATCATGTACTCAGCAATGTTTGTGTCTCAAGTTACTTTATTTGTAGTCAAGTTTGCTGGTGGAGGGGTCTGGGGGTGGATCATGCCATGTGAGGATGTCATATGATTGTGTGAGGGAGTGATAAGGCCATGACATCATCTCAGATTCTTCTGAACACAGTAATGAGCTGTGAAGAGAGTACTGAGGACAATATACACTGTGAGCTAATTGCTGAAGGACCGGTGATGATATGATAGTTGGGAGGAAGCCTGACTCATTTTCAGTCTCTTTGTTTCTATAAGAAGCTTGCAAAGGGTAGCGCTTTTGAGCCACAAAAATCCAGAGAATTGTACACCACCTAAAAGAAAGTATAAAAGGTAAGAGTTGCTGAAGATGAGAGGAGGAAGGGGGCACTTTACCCTTAGAGTGTGTCACACACAAGCAAATAGATGACAACCCTGATTGTGTTCATTGTTTTTTCTTTTAGTTTGCTAACATCTAGTCAGCAATGTCATAGTCTTCCTCCAAGCATCTGACTGACCAAGATATTGAAGCAATTATGTTTCAAAGTGATGATGAAAGTGAACTATCTTTGTCCGATGAAGAGTACCTGCCACTAGCTAATCAAACATCTTCATCCAGTGATTCTTCTGATGATGAAGAAGTGAATCCAGTGGATCCTGAAGAAGTTATAAGTAGAACATCCAAAACTAATGTTTTTTGGGACAGTAATCCTTCATTAGTCGGATGTACTCCAATACATAATATTGTGAGACATGCTCAAGGAGCTGTGGAAATCCCGAGTACTTTTCCCCTAAAGATGTATTCTGTACTTTTTTTTCCTGACAATATTGCAGAAGAGGTCCTTTTATGTTCAAACCTAGAAGGAAGACGTATGTCTTCTGCAAAAAATAAGTCCTGGAAAAATATCTCAAAAGAGGAACTTTATGCATATATTGGACTTTTACTGCTGGCAGGGAGTCAAAAATCGTATGATGTTTCAATCAGAGAATTATTTCTGGACCCACTTTCTGATCCACACTATAAAGCGACAATGGCAGTGGACAGATATGAGGAAATTAGAAGAAACATTTGATTTGATGATAAGCGATCTCGTGCAGTGAGGTTCCAAACAGACAAATTAGCCGCTATCAGTTATGTCTGGTATATATTTAGCAAAAATGGCACCAAAATTTACAATCCTAGTACTAAAGTTACGGTGGATGAACAACTTGTACCCTTCAGAGGACGTTGCAAGTTCATACAATACATGCCAAGTATGGAATAAAAATATTCTGGATGTGTGATTCTGCAAATTATTATGGCATAAAATGGGCTTATCTTCTGTGGCAAAGAAGTTGATGCACCAGTACAGAAAGATCTAGGGTCTCAGATTGTGAAAACACTTGCTGTACCAATATACAATTCAGGTAGAAACATTACCATGGACAATTATTTTACCAATGTTGCACTGGGCAATTTTCTGCTTGAAAAAGCTGTTACACTTGTTGGTACTATGAAGCCAAATGACGAGAAATTCCTCAAGCAATGAAACACAATCCACAGCAAGCACTTTATGAGAGTGTCTTTGGTTTCAACAACAAAGCGACACTGGTATCTTACAAAGCGAAGAAGGAGAAATCCGTTATATTACTCAGTACCATGCATCTTGATTGCAGTATTGACAGCAATGACAGGAAATTGAAACCAGAAATCATCCTGCATCATCTTGCATTACAAGAACGTGTAGACGAAATGGTGTGAAAATATTCATGCAAGAGGCAAACAAGACGTTGGCCTGTAGTAATTTTTTCAAATATGCTTGATGTAGCAGCCCTGAATTGATTCATTATTTATACAGAAACTCATCCAGAATTCCATGCAAGGAGGAAGGACTGGAGACTCCTATTCTTGAAGAACCTTTGCCATGAACTTGTAATGCCTCACATGGTGGAGTGAAGTAACATGAAATGCTTGCCTAAGCAAACTAAAGAAGCAATGAAATGGTGTGGCGTACGGTTTCAGGATATTCCAGGGCCAGGAGAAATAAAACAAAAGCGTTGTTTCATTTGTCCAAGAAACTTAGAGAGGAAAACTGAGCGATATTGTACCACTTGTGGGGAAAATGTCTGTAAAGAACATCCTTCAGAAAAGATAACATGAAAATTGTTTGGAAGACCAATAAAATTGAAAAGAAAAAGTTAGAAAAGAAATGTATCTGCAGATAGTTTACTCTAGATTTATATACCTTTGTGTGTTTTTCATATCTTTATTTGAAATTTAGAAAAAAAAGGTTTTCTGGTGTTTTCTGCAAAAAAAAATATTATTAAAAAGTGCCTTATTCATATCTTATTTTGCAATTTAGAAATAAAATTGTAAAAGTTATTTCTGTGAGTTTGTCCATATGATTTGCATGTGGGCCTAAAAGGCCTCCGTTACGTAAAAGTGTAGATTTGTGACGTCACACATGCTAGGGTTAATTAAACACAACTGGACTCCAATAAAGGAGTAGAACCATCTCAAGGAGGATTACAAGGAAATGAACAGCATGTGACTTAAATATGAGTGTCTGAGCAAAAGGTCTGAATACTTATGACCACCATGTGATATTTCAATTTTTCTACATTTGCAAAAATTTATACATTTCTGTTTTTCTTAAAAATGAACTTTTTTGAATTTACCAAACGGCTGCAATGAAACAAAGAGTGAAAAATTTAATGGGCTCTGAATACTTTCCGCACCCACTGTTAATTGCATTTATTTTTTAGGGCTCCTGAAGTGATTATCTCCTTAATGACGAATGCCGGACATAGCACGTCAAGAGCAGGTGTCAGTTCACGCATCATGATATGCTATGTCCGTCATGCTTTTTTCACCAAGCTGCAGAAAGCCTCTTAGATCATGCACAGAGCTTGGTCTAAGATGCTCTTGTCAGTGAAGAACTTATATGTTAAAAAAGTACACATATTGGGTATTGCCTCATACGGAACTTTTTGATCTATAAAACTGTCACACTAGTTAACGCATTCAGTGAACACCGTAGGGAAAAAAGTGGCAAACTATGTTTTTTCAACATACCACTGGAAAAAAAAGTGGAATAAAACGTGATCAAAAAGATGAATGTAAATAAAAATGGTATCACTGAAAACTTCATTTTCTACAAGCCACCATTCAGCTCTATCAGCGGAGAAAATAAAAAAAGTTATACCTCTCAGAGTACTGCTATGCATTTTTTTCTAGAAAATAGTTTTTATTGTGTAAAAGCACCAAAAGATAAAAAAAATTACACAAATGAAGTATCGCTGTAATCGTACTGACCCAAAGAATAAAGCTGACTTATCAATTTTACCACATGCAGAATGGTATAAATAAAAACAGAAGAAAAAAATCTGAATTGCTGGTTTTTGTTCATTCTGCCTCCGAAAAATCAGAAAAGAAAGCAATCAAAAATGTCATGTGGCCGACAATAGTACCAATAAAAATGTCACTCGTCCCACAAAAAACAAGCATTCACATGACTGTCGGACAAAATATGGAAATATTATAGCTCTTAAAATATGGAGATGCAAAAAACTTGTTTTTGCAAAAATAATAGTCTTTTAGTGTGTGACAGCAGCCAAACAGAAAAAAAAATATATAAATCTGGTATAGCTGTAATCGCACCAACCTTAAGAATAAAGTCACCTAATCATTAATCACGAGGAACAGCGTAATAAAAACAAAATAATTCTTCACCTACTACTGATTTGGTCATTCTGCCTACCAAAGATCACAGTCAGGCTCGGCGCACATTTATCCTGCTCTCTGCACTAAGCGCTTACATCGGGTTTTCCGTGTAAATCTCTGAAATATGTGATTCAGACTGAACACCTGGTGAAAGATTCCTTATAATGAGGCAGATGGATACACTGTGGACGCAACCTGGCCTATGATCCGGCAGTGTCCGTCTTTTTAGGATTGCATAAAAGCGTGGTCAGCCCCAATTTTGTGTACTTCTGAAAAGAAGTTCACTGCTGAACAGAAGCCAGATGAAGTCCATCGTAACTCTGCTGCCTCACTATAGTGAATGGATCCCTCGGGGTTTCATCTGAATCACTAAAAATGGATATACACCACTCTCACGATGTGGTGCTCGAATAAGGGCTCCACTCCGTATGACCGGTAATGTGAAGTACTCGGCTCTCCAAATTTGCAATCAGATGAATATTTTAGTTATAAGGCAATTCACAAAATGTTATGTTTCGATCCTACATATGGGTCTTTCTCAAACTCGGATTACTAATGTGGATAGATATGGATAGCATTTTGTGAATTGCCTTATAAATAAAATATTCATTTGATTGGAGTGCCCAGTACTTTACATTTCATCTGAATCACATAGTTCAGAGATTTAGATGGAAACCCCAATGTAAGTGCTCAGCGTAGAGTGCAAGAATAAATTTGATCCAAAATGTTATGTAAAACGTGCCCAATAAAAGTTTCAACTCAATCCACAAAAAAAGCAAGTCCCCACTACGATATGTCATCTGTCAATGGAAATATAGGGGGATTTCACGTTATTGGTAGTACAAAGACTTTGGAAAAGCACTATGGTTCCTCACCCTTCAAAATAATTCCAGCAAATTCTGCACTCCAATATCCAAATGACCCCCTTCCTTCTGAGGCCCACAGTGTGCCTAAACCACATTTAGTATCCACATGTTTGGCAGGGGTATAATTTCCAAAATGTGATTCTTGAGGGGAGGTATTCTGCTCTTCCAGCACATAGGGGCTCTGTATATGGAGTCTGCAAACTATTCTAGGAAAATCTGCGCATCAGTAGGCAAATAGTGCTCTGTCCATCCCGAGTCTCGTTGAGTGGCTAAGCAGTACTGTACAGCCACATATGCGGTGTTTCCATGTTCAGCAGAAATTGACAAATTTTGATGCCATTTTTACCCATTTCCCCTTGTAAAAATGTAAAATCTGTGGCTAGAACAACATTTTTGTGGTAAAAATGTAATTATTCTTTCTTCACCACCCAATGTTATAAATTTCTGTGAAGCACTTGTGGTGTCAACATGCTCACTGCACCCCTAGATGAATTCATTGAGAGGTGTAGTTTGTAAAGTGACACCACTTATGGGGGCTTTCTGCTGTTCTGGCGCTTCTTCCACTCTGAGCTTTGCACTTTGCCTCAAAAGTAGTTTTCGACCACTCAGGAGAAATTTCACATCAGGGTCTCTGCAAGCGCAACATGGCATCAGCTCTCGACTCCAGCCATTTTTGCGCTCAAAAAGTCAAACGATGCTCCTTCCCTTCCGAGCCCTAACATGTGCCCATAAAGTAGTTTTCCCCCACATATGGGGTATCAGCGTACTCAGAAGAAAATGCACAATAAATTTTTAGGTCAATTTTCTCTTGTTACCCTTGTAAAAAGAAAAAAAAATTAAGGCAAAATGAACATTTTTGTCGGAAAAAATTTGATTTTTTTTAATTTTTACGGTTTCTACATTATAAACTGATGTGCAGCACCTGGAGGTTCAAGGTGCTCTCCACACATCGAGTTACATTCCTTGAGGAGTTTAGTTTCCAAAATGGGGTCACTTGTAAAGGGTTTCCCCTGTGTATGGCTCTCCAAACGCGCCATGTCGTCCACAGTCTCTATTCTAGCCATCTTTGCTTTCAAAAAGTGAAAAACGGTACTCCTTCCCTTCTGAGCCCTGCCATTCAACGCTTGTGAAAATAAAACATATGGGGCTAAAGTAAAATTTTTGTGAAAAAAAGTAAAATGTTAATTTCTTCCTTCCATATTGCATTAAATACTGTGACACAGGGTTTTCCAATAGTAAACAACACCTTTAAGTTTATTGAAGTCTACCATTTATTAGATTTTGTTTCAGCTATTTTGCAAAAACCTTTGTTTTATATTTTTTCCTAAAATTTTATTTCAGTTACAATAAAGGATATGTTTAGTTTCTACATGTGTTAAAAACTGTATTTTTTTAGTTCTTGTGAGTGAAATACAATGTATGATATTACTGTCATTTATGTGAGCCAAAGTATTTTTGTGGTTCTTTGCTATTCTATCCTTTAACTTTTCCACACACGTCTCAGCTACTGGGGGTGTTATATTATTAATTTGTACAGCCAAGTGTGGTGATATTTCTGAAATAAATCACTATGGTTTGAATGGACTTTAACTTGTAAAGGGAATCAAACATCTCTAAAGTGTATTGGTGTTTGGCGTCTTGGCTTGGCTAATGCAACACATTTGTTGGTCATACGTATGCAAACCAAGTTCAAAAACAAGTTAATAAATTATTAATAAGATGTCACTTGCATGCAGACTAAATATATGTGTATGTATTTTGTCCTATCCAGAAATCCTGATAGCAATTACTTTCAAGGTGAAAACATTTCTGACGGAATTAATTTATGGGGTGTCACAGGCAATGTGGCAAATATTGCAGTAGGGGACTGTCATTAAAAAAGTAGTAGTTGAAAGTGGGGTAACACCTAAAAAGCACATTTTGCTTTCTATAAATGAAAATATTATACAAAGTATATAGTTAGCCTGAAAGGGCAAAGCCCCACTAGTTATATGCACCATCTAGTTATATACACCTCACTAACAGGCCAGTAAAACTTAGTCTTTATTATAGCCACTAAAACATTTTTTATATATAGAACATTTTCATTGCGTTAATAGGTTAAAATACCAGCATTAGCCAATGTTAGACATTCCATATAACTTTTAACAGCATATTGATTTGCAAGTAATTAAATAGATGGCGTCCCAGAGTACCATCAGTTCATGTAAAATAGGAAAATTGTGGATATATAAAATCTCATACACACAACTTAAGTCTCCCCAAAATGTTTCACCAAATAATCGGCATCATCAGGGGATGAGCCATTACCATGAATTGTGTGTTAACTGAACATGTATTTAATACAGTATATATACAGTTAGTTATTGTTATCTTGTCACATAAGATATCATCACTCCATTGTAATCACTCAGTCCTACCAAGAATTAATGTGTCAAATACTACTCATCAATAGCAGAATTTACTAAATTTTGCCAATAGATGATGTGGTGGCTTGCCAATGGTCTGCTTCATGATATACAAACAATCTTCATCAGATATGTAACGTTACTTCACATGACACATCAGCCAATATATAGCTCTGGCAAAAATTAAGAGAAAACTTTATAAGTATATTTTTGAGTAAAATGTAAATTGCTCTTTTATTCTATAAACTACTGACAACATGTCTCCGAATTTCCAAGCAAAAAATTTTGTATTTATTTTCAGAAAATGAGAAATGGTCAAAATAACCAAAAAATGCAGTGCTTGCAGATCGCAAATGATGCTAAGAAAACAAGTTCATAATCATTTAGAAACAACAATACTAATGTTTTAACTCACGAAGAGTTCAGAAATCAATATTTTGTGGAATAACCATAATTTTTAATCACAGCTTTAATGCGTCTTGGCATGCTTTCCACCAGTCTTTCACACTGCTTTTGAGTGACCTTATGCCACTCCTGGTACAAAAATTTTAGCAGTTCTTCTTTGTTTGATGGCTTGTGACTATCCATCTTCCTCTTGATTACATTCCAGAGGTTTTCAATGGGGTTCAGGTCTGGAGATTGGGCTGGCCATGACAGGGATTTCATGTGGTTGTCCTTCATCCACATTGATTGACCTAGCTGTGTGGCATCGCGCATTGTCCCGCTAAAATAACCAGTCCTCAGAGTTGGGGAGCATTGCCTGAGCAGAAGGAATCAAGTGTTTTTCCAGGATAGCATTGTATGCGGCTTGATTCATACATCCCTCGCAAAGATTCACCTGCCCAATTCCAGCCTTGCTGAAGCATCTCCAGATCATCACCAATCCTCCACCAAATTTTACAGGGGGTGCAAGACATTATGGCTTGTTTTCCTCTCCAGGTCTCCATCTAACCATTAGACTTCCAGGTGTTGGGCAAAGCTGAAAATTAGACTCATCAGAGAAGATTGCCTTTCTCCAGTCCTCTATGGTCCAATCCTTGTGGTCTTTAGCAAACTTCAGCCTTGCTCTCCTTTGCTTCTCATCGATGAAAGGCTTTTTTCTAGCTTTACATGACTTGAGCCCTGCCTCTAGGAGCCTGTTACGAACTGTTCTTGTCATGCATTTCACTGCTGCTGCCATTTGCCATTCCTTTTTTAGGTCACTTGATGTTATCCTGCGGTTGCTGAGTGATATTCGATTAAGATGACGGTCATCAATGTCAGTGGAGAATCGTTTTCGCCCTCTGCCGGTCTGTAGCTTTGTTGTCCCCAATGTCTGCTGCTTGACCTTGTTGTAATGGACTGCCGTCTTAGAAATTTTAAGGATGGAGTCAACATGATGCTCGCTGTATCCTTCTACTAGTAAAGCCAGAATTGAGCCCTTCTTTTCCTCACTCAAGACTTTACTTTTCGACTCATCTGGCATGGTTAAAAGTTATTTTTTCATTCCTATTACTCTTGGGATATTACTAGCACTTGTTTTGCCATCCAGCTTGTTCTATTGCAAGGGGATTGTGAACACCAGAGCAGTGTTTCTTAGACTTTCCTTCGTTAAATAAGATTTGGTTCAGGTGATCACCTAATCAGAACCACATTAAGTAGAATGAGGTGTACTCTGGTAGGAATTCAACTGATACTGGAATGGAACGGCTGTCAGACATGTAGCAAAGCTGATTTTTATAAGAACAAAAGCCAGACACATGCAAATCAGTGGGGATCACCAAAAAAATCAATCACAAAGGAATATATATAGCATAACAATTTATTGAAGTACAAAAAAAAGGAAAAACACGCCTCATTAAAAACAGTTAAAAAACACTCATGGTGTAAAGAAAGTACAACAAAATTGAGAGTAAAATACTCTAAATACTCATATGCCAATCTTAATACATAACAGTAAAGGATAACACCCCAACCTAAAAGTAGCTGTGTACCTAAACTCCTGTTGTCAACATCATTATATACATGGGGAAAGGAGAATGATAAATTGCCCTAAAATGCAAGTATAAATAACTGAGCAACCTAACAAACCTTTATCGATCATTAAATAGCCCAACCATATGGTGTAGAGATCTCAGAATAGCCCAAAAGGACACAATGTAGCCAAAGGTCAGATAGACAAATAAGGAAAAGGGCAGATCAGAATATACCAACAGGTTGGAATAATAATCCCCATGAAGCCGGCATGCGAGTACCAGGACCCACGCGTTCCGACACAGATCGTGTCTTTCTTAAGGTAGGTATGTGTCACCTTTGAAATACAGCCTATATATAGGGAAAAAAATATATTAGCAAATGACCATACCATGTGTAGCAGCTACGGCGTAATCCAAAGGGAGGAATCTCCAAGCTCCCAAAACGGAAGTAACAATCAAGGGCTTGTAAAGTTACAGCACATGTGCAAGGAAATCACTTTGAATTTAACCCATAGATGAATCACCAAGGTAAAAAAATAGAAGAAAAATACCAAAGATTGTTAGAAACTTCATGGGCACAGAGGTCCATAAAGGAGAAAGTCTCAGAGAGTACCTGCATGGAATAGTAAAGGAGGCACTAATATTGCAGCGCTTGTGCAATTAAGAGGTCGTCCTAATTGCTTAGTAATACAGGGTTAATCAAAGGAAAAATTCCAGGACGGCTTTAGTCAGCGCAATGCATGATCAGGCAACAAATGGTGTCTTGATAACCCAGCTCCAAGCATAAGAAGCTATAATAGAATCAAGCAAAGAATATAACACCTTGATTCAGATGTATGTATGTATGTATGTATGTATGTATGTATGTATGTATGTATGTATGTATGTATGTATGTATGTATGTATGTATGTATGTATGTATGTATGTAGGTATGAATGAATGAAAGCTCCAGTGGCACAGGAGCCTAATAGCCGGGCCACCATATAGTTACAATAGTACAGGTTTGATCCCCAAGGATGGAAAAAAGAAATATATAGGGAGTACAATTTTTTTATGTATTTTAAAAAAAGTTGCATGAGGACAGAGTTCCAATAACTATAATCACAATTTATTGAATGGATCGAAGACTAGTAAATAATGAAAACGTGCTAGTTCGATTTGAAATTGACACGTATAGATACATCTATAGGCAATAGTAAGAGCTAAACCTTCCATAATCCGAGAATATGGGAGCGATCAACGTCTAAATAAGACGACATCTGAATTACAAAGCGGCGTCTGTTTTATCAAGTAGCCCAATCTATGAGGGTTAATCAGAAAAAGAATCCCAGGACGGCTGTAGTCAGCGCAATGCATGCCCTGGCATCAAGTGGTGTCTTGATAACCCAGGCCCAAGCATAAGAAGCCATAGTGGAATCAAGAAAAAGATATAACACCTTGATTCAGATGCATGAAAGAATGAAATCTCCAGTGGCACAGGAGCCTAATAGCTGGGCTACCATATAATTACAATAGTACAGGTTCAATCACCAAGAACAGAAAAGTGCAATTTTTTGTGTATATTATGGATAAGTTCATAGGGACAAAATTCCAGTAGCCAAAATCACAAATTATTAAGGAAGTAGTAAAGTCATGCTAGTTTGATTTTTAATTTACACATGCAAATATGTCTATAAACAATAATAAGAACCACCTTCCATAATCCGAAAAATTGTGTAGGACTAGAAAGGCCGAAATACAATCAGACCAATCTGTACCAGTGTATCTGTAGAACAGATGTCGGATGTTAATTTCCTACATATGCATTATAATGAAAGCCTCATCAGCATATAGAAACAC
>VIAB01011700.1:0-58067 GCA_009801035.1 Oophaga pumilio
CTCATAGTATGTGTAACCGTGTCCGTTTACTATAATGGTAACCACGTGTGACACGCAGCATAATTATGGGTAAGAAGGATTGAAGTTATTTCATCTGTTATGTGTACCGTGTAGTAATTTTACTGAGATTTGATAATACTACGGTTGGTTACCATTATAGTAAACGGACACGGTTACACATACTATGAGTATCTTACTAGGTTTGATAGAATGTAAGCACTGTCACTTTATTGGGATATGGGTATCCTGTTGCTGATTTCATACCCATTCTGCTGTTGTGTTGTATGTGTTTTTGCTGCACCTGAGTCTTTGTCTTATTGGAACTCTGCAATGACGTCTCATTAATGTTGTCTTCATGCCTTATACGTATGTATAAGATTTAAATAAAGCTATATTTTTTTTATCTCTACTATCTTTGTGGTGGAATTGATGCTCTATTTCTCTATGTGTATACACCTTTACAAAATTGTGGGAAAACAACTTTGTTTCCAGCATGAGATGCTCGTTCAAACTCACCTGTGGCAAGTAACAGGTATGGGCAATATGAAAATCACACCTGAAATCAGATAAAAAGAGAAGTTTCCTCAGCCTTTGTATTATGTGTGTGTGTGTGTGTGTGTGTGTGTGCCGCGCTAAGCATGGAGAACAGACAGAGGAGTAGAGAACTGTGTGAGGACTTGAAAACCAAAATTGTTGAAAAATATCAACAATCTCAAGGTCCATCTCCAGAGATCTTGATACTCCTTTGTCCACCGTGCGCAACATAATCAGGAAGTTTACAACCCATGGCACTGTAGCTGATTTCCTTGGACGTGGATGACAGATAAAAAATTGATGAAAAGTTGCAACGTAGGATAATCCAGATGGTGGATTAGCAGCACCAATCGAATTCCAAACAAATTCAAGCTGTCCTGCAGGCTCAGGGTGCATCGGTGTCAGAGCAAACTATCCATTGATATTTAAATGAAATTAAACGCTATGTCAGGAGACCCAGGAGAACCCCACTGCTGATACCAAGACATAAAAAAGAAACTGCAGTTTGCCAAAATGTAAGTGAATAAGCCAAAATCCTTTTGGGAAAGTGTCTTGTGGACAGATGAGACTAAGATAGAGCTTTATGGTAAAGTACATCATTCCACTGTTTATTGAAAACAGAATGAGGCCTACAAAGAAAAGAATACAATACCTACAGTCAAACTTGGTGAAGGTTCAAAGATACTTTTTTTTTTTTGCTGTCTCGGGCACTGGGTGCCTTGACTTTGTGCAAGGCATCATGAAATCTAAAGATTACCTAAGTATTTTAGGTCGCAATGTAGTGCCCAGTGTCAGAAAGCTGGGTTTGCGTTCTAGGTCCTGAGTTTTCCAGCAGGACAATGACCCCAAACATGCTTCAAGAAGTACCCAGAAATGGATGGAGTTCTGAAGTGGCAGCAATGAGTCCGGATCCAAATCCCTTTGAACATCTGTGGAGAGATCTTAAAATTGCTGTAGGGAGAAGGCGCCTTCAAATATGAGAGACCAGGAGCAGGTCATAGGAAGCAATTGATTGCAGTAATTTATTCCAAAGGGTGTGCAGCAAATATTAAGTTGAGGGTGCCAACAATTTTGTCCTGCCCATTTTTGGGGTTTTGTGTGAAATGAGGTCCAATTTGCCATCTTTCTCTTTTTTGCGCTGTTCCAACACACACAAAGTAAATAAATGTGTATAACAAAACATGTGCAATTGCAATAATTTTCTTGGAGAAATACTTCATTTTCTGGAACAATTTCAAGGGTGCCAAGACTTTTTTTCATGACTATATATGCCCTCCATCCTGGTATATATGTTCCCTATCCATGATATATATATCCCCCATCCTGGTATATATGTCCTTTATCCTGGTATATAATGTATATCCACCATCCTGGTATATATGTCCCATATCTGGGTTCCCATCCTGGTATACATTTCCCATCCTGGTATATATCGTCCCTAATCCTGGGCCCATCCTAGTATATATATACCCCATCCTGGTACATATATGTTCCCACATCCTGGGTTCATCCTCGTGTGTGTATATATATACTGTATATATGTCCCTAATCCTGGGCCCTTCCTAGTATATATTGTAAGCTTTTCAGGGGATCGCCGTCTCGGGTAGACGGAGTGGCATCAAAACAGTTCAATCACAGACAGCAATTCGGGTACAAACTGGCCGCAACCAGCTTTATTGTAAGTCCACAGCAAACAAACATGAGCAAAACCAACTCATAAACCAAAATCCTGAGCCTGTCCGGCTACTCACTAAACACAGATAGTTCCCTCACTATCAGGGCCCAGACTCTACCAGCCTGGCCCAAACAACACATATATTCAGTAGTTACCAGCGTGTGGTTTCCCGGAGACTCCTGCAGTGTCTGGAGTCACATCCAGACTGAGAGCTCAATGTCTGTGTTCTCAACCACCTACTTCTGGCTGCCTAATTAAAACCTGAGTGGCCTCAGGTTTGAGCTGCAAGCCTGTACTGAATGGAGGGTGTAGTGAACTTGCTCCACCACTAGGTTTACAATGCCATACATTTCCCTTATGCCAGTCAGCTAAGTACCTGGGCGAGATGTACACCCCATCCATTACATACCCCTTCACTGTCTCACAATATATTCTCCATCCTGATATATATATGTCCCCCCATCCTGGGTCCACTCTCATGTATATATTGTCCATCCTGGTATACATGTCCCTTATCCTGGGTCCATCCTGGTATATATATTTCCCCCATCCTGGTATATATGGCCCTAATCATGGGCCCTTCCCAGTTTATATATCTTCTCCATCCTGATATATATATGTTCCCCTATCCTGGGTCCACCCTCATATATATATATATGTTGTCCATTCTGGTATATGTGTCCCTAATGCTGGGCCCATCCTAGTATGTATGTGGAGCGACCCCTAGGGCCTTGGGGTTAGTCTACAGTGACCCTGTCCGTGGCCCTAGGCATCCAATAAAAAGGTGGTTGAAAATAGATGATGAAAAGGGAAAAATAAAAGGAAAAAGGGAAATAGTTTGTGATGCCACCTGTGGTGTCAGGCAAAAAGATGGCCAACGTTGCGATTCAAACCCTCTGGGGCAGTTGGTGACACAGCAAAGTTGTTACCGCTCTCCACGGGTCGAGCTAGGCCCCAGGGCTGTTATGGTGTTTTAGTTAGATGGTGGTAACAGTTGTGGTGCAGGGCTGATGACGCAGTAAATAATTCAGAGGACACAGCAGGGTGCAGTCTTTTCAGTTTACTCAATGTTGTTGAACAATCCACAGCCGGGGTGCTGTGTCCTCCGGGTAGGTGGTCCAGCCAGCTCTCAAGTAATTTGGAGAACACTTTGTCAGGACCCCCTTCTGATGCTCTTTCTCTGGCCGTCTCCCTGCGCTGGCTACCTCTTCTCCTGCTCTGCGCCACGCACAGTGTCCCAATCCGGCCGCCTTGGATCTTGTCGGGCGACGTACTCTAGGTCCCCTTGATCCTATCCAGCTGCCTTTTTGGCGAATGTGTGCAGAGGTGGCTGAGGCACATATAGATACCTCAGCCTCTGGTTTGCTAGCTGAGCCTTGTAGTCCTCCACTAGTCTTGGGGGCCGGTTCCCCTACTGCGACCTGGTCCCTACACCGACCATGCAGGTGGATACGGGCGCCACGGATGGATTTCTCACTATCCGTGTCCGTATGACCCCTTCTTCCTCTCACTGAAGCTTCTCTCTTTCTTTCTTTCTGTTTCTCTCACACTCTGTCCTCAGGTCTAGGGATGAGCTCCTCACTGCTCGAGTCCCCAGCACCAACTGACTGCTCCTCCTGTCACTTCTCAAGCTCTGCCCCCTCTCTACTGACTCCACCCACTTCCTCTATCCAATCCCTCCCTGGCCTTGAGAGGTCTGGTGTTGAGTGTGGGTTGTGGGTAGTGTCCCCTCCTTACCTGAGAGCGAAGTACCACACCTTTGGCTAAGGTGCAGCACCCCTGTGGCAACTGGATCCTCAGGGGCGCCAAATATATTCCCCATCCTGGTATATCTCCCCCATTCTGCCGCTGTTCTTTAATGCATAGGAAAAAGTAAACCATTATACTCACCTCCCATCTGCTCTCCTAAGCACTCCCCTCTGCTTTCAGGCTGTCTCCTCAGCACTCCTCTCTGCCCTCTGGCCATCTCCTCAGCTCTCCTTTCAGCCCTCAGGGTGTTTCCTCAGTACACATTTCTGCCCTCTGGCCGTCTCCTCAGCGTTCCCCTTTCCCCAGGTCATCTCGCTAGTGCTCCTGTCTGCCATCTGCTCTGGCTATCTCACAAGCAGTCCTCTCTCTGCTCTTAGACCGTCTCCTCAGCATTCTGCTCTGCCCTCAGGCACTCTCTCCAGCACCTCTTTCTGCCCTCAAGTCTTTTCCTCAATGCTCCTCTCTGCCCTCTGACTGTCTCCTCCGCATTCTTCTCTGCCCCCTGGCCAGCTTCTCAGCTTTCTTCTCACCCATGTGGCCATTTTATCAGCTCTCTTCTCTGCCCTCGGGCTGTCTCCTCAGCGCTCCTCTCTACCCTCAGGCTGTTTCCTCAGCACTGCTTCCTGCCCTCTGGCTATCTCCTCAGCACTTCTCTCTGCCCCCTGGCCTTTTTGTCAGTGGTCCCCTCTGCCCCTTGGCCATTTCATCAGTACTCCTCTCTGCCCTCAGGCCATCTCGTCATTCCTCTTCTCTGCCCTCTGGCCGTCTCCTCAGTGCTCCTCTCTGCCCCCTAGCCTTTTCGTCATCCCTCCTCTCTGCCCTCAGGCTGTCTCGTCAGTGCTCTTCTCTGCCCTCCCTTGTCTCAGCCAAAATGTAAAGATATATAACTAGAACAGTCTAAATAATATCATACTGTGAACATGATACTTTTTTAAAACATTTTTCTGAGGACAGAGAGGCTGTCTCGTCAGAGCTCCTCTTTGCTCTCAGGTCATCTCCTCAGCTCTCCTCTTTGACCTCTGGCGATCTCCTAAGCGCTCCTCTCTGTCATCAAGCCATCTCGTCGGTGCTCTTCTGTCCTCAGGCCTTCTCTTCAGCATTCCTCTCTGCCCTCTCTAGTTTCAGTCAAAATATCAAGATATATAAATAAAACAGCTTAAATAATATTATACTATGTACGTGATACTATTTTTCAATGTGGAAGAGTATGCACAAATATAAGAGCTGCAAATTCTCTAAAATAACAGTATTCACCACTTTATTCCCTCATCGATCCAGATGCTCTGTGGTACCCACCTGTCTAGGTTTAGAGGCTGCCAGCAGAGAATCAGTGAGGGAATGTAGACGTGACATGAGTTGCTTTTTTGTGTTTTATTTTCAAACATTTGCAGCTCTTCTTTTTCCAACACGGTCAGACAAACCTGTAAACTGTTTTTTTTCACAGTGATTTGTTTGTTACATTTATTATCTAGAAAACTTTAGATAATCCAGTTATGACAAAAACTAAAAACTGGTCTATTTTTATTTTGGAGGATGTTGTCATAAATATATCCATGATCATCAATGACAGTGATATAGCTGTAAAGGTCAGGTCAGGTATTGTCATCCCTGGCAATAGGTTTGGCTATTCTGGGGCACAATGGACTGAACTGGATATAGTGGGGAATCTGGTTAACTTACGATTTACTTTCAGGTGTCACTCGATAACCCAACAGTTCTAACAAGGCACCAGTTTTAATGGGTGCTAATGAAGTGGTGCTGCAGCCAGATGACAGGAATTCAGTAAGCAGAGACATTAGATGGAGAAGCTGATGAGGACACTGGCTCCAGGACATCACTAGACCACTAACTGTTCTTCCATAAGTCGCTAAGAACAGGCTTCTACCCTTCCGCTTTGCTGGCCCACTGTAGAACTTACGTGACGCTCCAACGGTGATGGTCTCAAACCACTGCTTGCTTAGTACAGCTCCCTATACTAAGGTGAGTGGGAACTTCACCCTTTTAGTTTGAGATGCTAAGGAAACGAAGCGTCTTGTAGTGGTCTCTTCCTACCAAGACACAGCTACAATCATTCCTCTAATATACCTAATTTATCTGGTGTAGATCATGGAATAATAGAATGGTAGAGTTGGAAGGGTCCTCCTGGGTCACCGTGTCCGACCTCCTGCTCAATGCAGGATTCACTAAACCATCTCAGACAGATGTCTGTCCAGCCTCTATTTTGAAGACTTCCATTGAAGGAGAACTCACCACCTCTAAAATAAGTGTCATCTGAATATTACTACTACCTAAACAACATTAATTACATTATTAGAGTACTGGAAATATAAATCACAACATTTCAACTGAAAAGCAACACAACACAATTGTCCCAATGCCTTGGGAAAACCCTCCACTGATATACATGGTGAAAAGCCCAAATGTGTCCCTGGATCTCTAGAAGAGTGGTTTAGCCAATAACTGAGGAGGAAAGCAACTTCAAAATCAAATGCCCATTTATTTTTCGGCTAAACTATTTGCGAAATGTAGGACATCCCAGTCCATATTATATCCTTAGAACATGCAGAATTAAAAGTTTATATATGAAAACATAGAGAAACAAAGACAATTTACCAATAGAAAAGAACATTGTAATGTAAGATGATTACCGTATATTTCCATTCATGAAAGGGTGATTACAATAGATTCAACTAAAGTGAGAGAAGATCCATCAGGACTCCTATTTTGCCACATCTTTTGACAGAAGGGGCACTAAACTAATGTAAATTTTCAGATCATACCCATCTAGTCTCATCCATCCACATGGGAAAGCTGACAGCTTTGACCATGCACATAGGAATACAAGTAGAAAATGGAAAGTTAATTACTACATTAAAATAAAGCATCAAATTACATACAGTACAGACCAAAAGTTTGGACACACCTTCTCATTCAACGATTTTTCTGTATTTTCATGACTATGAAAATTGTAGAATCACACTGAAGGCATCAAAACTATGAAGTAACACATGTGGAATTATACATTACACTTTACAAAAAAGTGTGAAACAATAGAAAATATGTCTTATATTCTAGGTTCTTCAAAGTAGCCACCTTTTGCTTTGATTACTGCTTTGCACGCAGAAAAGGTGAACGGATGGACTCTACATGCCTGGGTCCCACCGTGAAGCATGGAGGAGGAGGTGTGATGTGTGGGGGTGCTTTGCTGCTGACACTGTTGGGTATTTATTCAAAAATGAAGGCATAGTGAACCAGCATGGCTACCACAGCATCTTGCAGCAGCATGCTATTCCATCCGGTTTGCGTTTAGTTGGACCATCATTTATTTTTCAACAGGACAATGACCCCAAACACACCTCCAGGCTGTGTAAGGGCTATTTGACCAAGGAGAGTATTGGGGTGCTACACCAGATGACCTGGCCTCCACAGTCACCAGACCTGAACCCAATCGAGATGGTTTGGGGTGAGCTGGACCGCTCACCGCTTCAATTTTGAATAAATCCCCAACAGTGTCACCAGCAAAGCACCCCCACACCATCACACCTCCTCCTCCATGCTTCACGGTGGGAACCAGGCATGTAGAGTCCATCCGTTCACCTTTTCTGCGTGCAAAGCAGTAATCAAAGCAAAAGGTGGCTACTTTGAAGAACCTAGAATATAACACATATTTTCAGTTGTTTCACAATTTTTTGGAAAGTGTAATGTATAATTCCACATGTGTTAATTCATAGTTTTGATGCCTTCAGTGTGATTCAACAATTTTCATAGTCATGAAAATACAGAAGAATCTTTGAATGAGAAGGTGTGTCCAAACTTTTGGTCTGTACTGCATATCCAGGCTCCACATCTCCTTTGTTTCCAAAAGGAAAACCAACAGAAACATGGTAATATTTATGCATTCTATTCAGATGTTGTCCCTGGTCAGATCCCACTGCTGGTCTGAAGGAAACGCAAATACTCTTTGGTATCAAGATGAAAGATTAGTTGTCTTCACGGTTACATTAGGAAATTGTATGTGTAGCTTTTCTACGACTTTTCTGGTTTGGTGATTTTACCTTTTTGACTTTATTTAGAATTTCCAATCAACAATGAATATTACGCTCTACACTTGTGTTCTCCTGTGCTGATCCCAATTCTATAATTCCCATGACATGTGGAATTTCCAACAGGAGCTCAATTACTTACACATGCCGGCTTTAGGTTAGCAGCATAACCTTATCTTTCTTTACTCTTTTTTTATTACTAAGAGGATGGTTTATGTGCATCGTTCTGTTTATTTTTCATTTTTAAATATTATCAAAAAGTGAAACTAGTGAAAACCATCCACACTGAATGATAATACTTAGCTATGCCGTTGATTTATAGGGGAATTATTTCTCCCAATTTCCATATTTAATCCTAGCTGTCAAGAGTTCTAGTGCTAGTACAAACATCAGTGGTGATAAAGTAAATCCCTATCTCATCCATCTATGCTGTCCAATAAAGAATGAAAAAAAGTCAAAACGAAACCCCATTTTCATAATCTTAAGAAATACATGATAGACCCGGATGAATGCACAATGTCATTCCACATGATCAAACATGCATAAAGCAATGAAAAAACAGATTTTCACTTACAAATAGATTATGAAATATTTCTGCTTGGCAATGTTCGCCAGCATGCACCAATTACATTAATAGCGGGATTGGATCATAGATAACATACGGTCGTGGCTGAAAGTGTTGGCATCCTCGAAATTGTTCAGGAAAATGAAGTATTTCTACCAGAAAATTACTGCAATCACCCGTATTTTGCTATACACATGTTTATTTTCTTTGTGAGTATTGGAACAACAACAAAAAAACAGAATAAAAAAAGGCAAATTGGACATTATTTCACATAAAACCACAAAAATGGGCAGGACAAAATTGTTGGCACGCTCAAATTAATATTTGGTTGCAGTTTTTTACTCCAAAGGGTATGCAATCGATCGCTTCCTATAACCATGAACAAGCTTCTAGCACCTCTCAACTGGAATTTAGGACCACTCTTATAAACAGATTCATTGATGGCCACTTCAGAACTCTTCAGCTCTTTGTTTCCATCCATTTCTGGGTTCTTCTTGAAGTATGTTTGGAGTCATTGTCCTGCTGGAAGACCCATGACCTAGGACGCAAACCCAACTTTCTGATTCCTTGCATGCAGTAAAGGCATTCAGTGTCAGAGGCAGCAAAACAACCCCAAAACATCTCTTAACCTCCATCATATTTGACAGTAGCTACTGTGTACTTTATTTTTGTAGGTCTCATTCCATTTTTGGCAAACAGTAGAATGATGTGGTTTACAAAAAAGCTTAATCTTGGTCTCATCTGTCCACAAGACACTTTAGCAGAAGGATTTTGGCTTACTCCCATACATTTTGGTAAACTGCAGTCTAGCTTTTTTGTCTGTCAGCAGTGGGGTCCTCCTGGATCTCCTGCCATAACCTTTCATTTCATTCAAATGTTGACGGATAGTTTGCGCTGGTACTGATGCACCAGAACCTGCAAGACAGCTTGAATTTCTTTTTTAAATTATGTTATATAAGTATATAATATATTACAGTACGTTGTGCACCATGGACAAAGGAACATCAAGATCTCTGGAGATGGACTCGTAACTTTGAGATTGTTGATATTGTTCGACAATTTGGTTCTCCAGTTCTCAGACAGTTATCTCCTCCTTTCTGTTTCCATGCTTAGTGTGGCACGCACACACACAATGCAAATATTGAGTCAATTTATCCTTTTTATCAGTTTCAGGTGGGGTTTTCCTATTGCCCACACATGTTACTTGCCACTGGTGAGTTTGAACGAGCATCACATGCTTGAAGTAAAGTTGTTTGTTTCTTCTCTTTACAGACTATGCTCTGCACTGGTCCGCTCCTGTATGGTTTCCATTGGATTTTAGTAACTTCACAATTGGATTAATGATAGCTTAAAATGTTCACTAACCTCTCTCCTTTTTCTTCCTACAACTTGATGCTTTATTGGATGTTATAATCATATTCTATGATGTATAGATACTGATATTGTCCTGTTTGTTCTTCTTTTTTTGCATTTTTGTAAATGACATCTTCCAATTTTGGAAAGATCCAAACAATTTTGTCCTGACCATTTTTGGGGTTTTGTGTGAAATTATGTCCAATTTGCCTTTTTTTTCTTTTTGTGTTACAATACACGCAAAGGAAATAAATGTATACAAAAAAACGTGTGTAACTGCAATAATTTTCTAGGAGAAATTCTTCATTCTCTGGAACAATTTTAATAGTGCCAACACTTTAGGCCATGACTGTATATCGTCTGTGCACTATTTTTAGAGGTGGCAGATGCTCAGTACAATGCCATTTAGACTGGGAAGTTTGAGTCCCTTGGGATCAGAATTGGTGGGAATCTCTGCAGCAGGAATCTCAGCAGTCATATATTTGTCATATATCCTGTGGATTAGTGATGCATTTTAATAACTATATCACACTCTACTTTGTCACCTGGTTCATCTCATCCTTTTGAGTTACATCTTTCGTATTGAGATTGCATGTTAATTACGGTATATTCTATGTTGGTCTAAAAAGGAAAGCAGAAAATAATTGGCATTAGTAATAAAAAATAATTTTGAGTCTAATGGCAATTATCGTTTGTCTATCAGAATTTATTTAATAAAATAATAAGTACAAGAATATGTGGAACCCAATTTTGTATGCATTAAAGGAAAGTGATCTGCCCAAATTCCACCTACTGAGCTCCTGTCACGGGTTTACCGCCACAGAGAGGAGCCAGAGGATCGCAGCATCTGATTTCTCCTACTCCTGCACTGATTACTTTCTTTTGGCAGTGCAGGGGTTAATATGCTCTGTTGAGAGCTCCTGGAGCGTTTAGACTCTCAGCTGTGCACTGTTAGCCACTCCCATCTCCTATATAAACTAGGCACTGGCTTGCACTCATTGTCAGAGCTAGCTTATGCTGCATGGCTGAAGGTTGTAATTGGTTGTTATTGGAGAAGGCATTTAGTGGATTTATCTGTGACTGTTGCTAGGTTTTCAGTGTGTGATATTTCCCTTCATTCTCCTACTTTGGTTTAATCCCATCCTCCACTCCCTGATGTTTACCTCTGTTGTTAATGTGTGTATATTTGTAAGGTTGGTATTTTCCTTTATCCCTGTTCGTATTGCCTTGTTAGTCTGGTTGGTGCATTGCGGTATGCTACTGCTCCCCTCTTCCCTAGACAGGGGAAGGGTACAGACTGAGGGTGCGCTGCAGCATGATCGTATGTGTAATGTGCAGTTAATTCTTTTTTTATGGTATACATTAACTCATAAAAAAATATCAGTCTGAAATTGGCACTGGCTGCGCCGGTGCAGTAGCCGCTATCGCCCATCCGATAGTTGCTATTGTGCAGGCGCCAGCGGCGCCATCTTGCTGGAGAAAGAAAATAAATTTCCTCCTCCAAGATGGTGCCGCGTTTCGATAGCTGCTACTGCGCAGGTGGCGCCATCTTGGTGGAGGATTTTTTTTGTTTTCTCTAGCAAGATGGCGCCACCTGCGATCAGGCTTGCAGCACAGGTGCCGGCGCCTGCCTGCTGCAGGTGCTTTTTTTTTCATATATATATATAATATTTATTATGTCAACTAGGGGGCAGGTCACTGACTGATCAGGGATCTGTCAGAAGCCATACAGATGAATATCTAAAGAGAGCACCACATGAAGACCCTCCCAAAGGCCGCCCTGGAGCACAAGCATATCAATAACTCAAAACTGAAAATAAAGATTAAACAAAAAACGCAAGACGGATTTCATCAACCAACGTATCATTGTAATAAGTATAACAGCACCAACCTGACACTGTCATAAGGATTGTGCACAGTAACCTACAGACAGGTTCCCTTTAAGTATTCTTTTAAGTTAGGTCATTTGATCAGTGATACTCTCTACAAATTACATGTCTTTATGTTCTCTAAGAGGAGTTACCACCACAGTAACCAGATGTACAATTGAGGAAATTAAATGGACTGTACAAATATAGTTCCCTGCACAGGTAAAGACAGAATCCCCTATCACAGATTATGATGATTACCACACAGCTCCTTTCACATAGTTTTGATGTTGGATTTCACAGTTTAATCTTCAGACTTTATACCTATAATAGCTTATCTAGAAGAATATAGAAGGAAGAATCCCAGCATGCAGATATGGTACTCAGGTTGATGGTACTGACTCTTGATGGTCATATGATGCATTACTACTGATGTATCATGGGATTGATAGGACAGCATAGTGTAATAAAATGCAGGATGTGGGCTTGGAATCAAGATGGAAACATAAGGAAAGAAAACAGAAGGTTGAACTGCAGGGAAGTAAATACATTATAAATAAAAACAAGTATGGAGTGTGACAAAAAAAATCAAATGTGGGTGCAGTTATAGAAAAAATAAAACTTTATGTCCTTTATGCCAGTCTCTTCACTGGCTTCTCACTGCTTCGATAACTCAGTTTTAAATAATAAAAATGATTTACAAGAAAAGATTAGTGGATCTAACGAAATTCAAATTCCTCTAATTGCTCATATTTTACCAATAAAGTTGATTAGCAGCAAATTTATTCTCTGCAAATTGAAAGTCCCTTATTTTACTCCCGGGTGCTGGAGTGACCACAGAGCATAATACAGTAAACATGAGACGTACAAAAAAAATAAAAGCAACTAATACTCAGTTCACTGGTCACCTTCCCTGCTCACTGTGCCCCATACAGACCTTGGCGCCTTTTCTTGATGCCGCACGCTGAAACCCTGGGCATCTTCATGCTAGCCCTGGATTTCTGCCCGTGAATAGGCCAGTTACATAATTGCAAATAGAGTGGGCATCATATGACTGCAGCACACATCATAAAGTCACTGCAACTTTGCAACACACATGCACAGAAGCGTTCCAGGCCTAGTCGTGACCGGAAGTCTCAGATTAGAGTGCAGAGCATGTCATGATGTCAAAAAGTGTTCTGCAACTTTTGGATGCTTTCTGTAAGCCTGGACTTCCAGCTGCAAGTAGGCCTGGGATGTCCCTTTCCATGCACAGTGACGTTCTAGCTTCTTGTCCAGACCTAGGGTGAAGATGCTTGGAGTTTCAGCTTGTGGTGGCGGCAAGAAGAGGTGCAGATGAGGGGGACAGCAAGCATAGGAGGTGTGTAATGTCTGCCGGCGCCTCCAAATTGATCCTGCCTTTCCACCATGTGGGGACGCCGGCTTACTCATCGCCCCGGCCGCAGCAGCACCCTCTGAAACTGCCTCCTCTTTCACTGTTCACGTCGCACTGCGCTCCAGCAGCGCGCTCCCCTGCTCTTAAAGGGGCAGCACGCACACATGGTAAAATGCCCTCAGATAACAGCTTGGAAGCATTTAGTTAATGGGATTCCTTGCAAGGTGTCTCCCAGCAAATAGTTAGGTGGCATCTTGTATAAAAGACACCATCCCCAATAGGGTGGTGACTGAGCAACTCCTATAGTTTAGTCTTAGTGGTGTTGGTGTGTGCCACTGTATGTTGCCAGGTTCCCCGTCCTTAGTCTGTTCAAGTTATTCCATATCCTCTGTTCCCATTTGCCTAGTTTAGTTTGTCTGTGTTCTTATGACCACTTCGGTGGTATCCTAATCTTGAAACCGCATCTGCGGTACCTATACCCAGCCTCCAGGTCCCAGTGAGGCCTGTCTTGTGTCCGTAGTCCCTGGTCCTAGTGTGGCCAGCTCCAGAACTGTTTCTTAATATCAACGTGTGTGAACAAGAACCTATCTTCAATATCCAAGTAGTCCGTTAGTCTCCATCACCTGCTTGTCAGTGTCCCCAAACCCGACCCCTGGGATCAACAGCTGCAGTACCAGCGCCTGCCTAGGAGTGGTGCCTGGCGCCTACCTACAGCCCAGTCTGGCTCCACCATCAGAAGCTCCAGTGAGCATCAGGTAGCCACTTAGCTACGACCCTTACTAGGCAGGTCCGGCCCTGTGGCACAGTGGGCCCACGAACCATATGCGCCACATGCGGGAGTGACAAGTTGGTTGGAGAGGTGACTGGGAAAGTGAGTATTACATTTTTTTTGTTTTCTTTTTAACCTTTTGCCTGACCTCTATAGTGCGGCACAATGACAACCAGCCACCATTTTTGCTGAATAAATGGGGGAGCATATTACAAAGAACTCAACTCAATCACCTCTCAATATGTGATCTTTGGATCATCTCCCCTTGTTTGCTCCTTCCACAGCCATCTCCAAGATTTCTCCCATGCTTTCCCCAAAATCTGGATCTCACTACCCTAACAAATTACTCTCTGACACATTTGAAACCTTCAAACACATCCTGAATTCTCACTTCTTCAAGAAAGAGTACAACCTGCAAAAATCCTGCTACTATCTTGCTGCCATATTAGCAGCTTCTGCTCTCATCTACTGTCTGTGTTCCCCTCTCCCTCTAGATTGTGAGCCATTATGGGTTGGATTTCCCCCATTGTACCTGTCTGTCACTTAGCCAGTTTTAGTGATAATTATTTTGTACCTTATTTATTAAGTATTCTACTATAAGTGATGAAGACGGGGAGCTGCAGCAGAATCTCATCCTTAGTATTCATGTAGAGAAAAGAAAGTGGGTGAATCAAGTTAGAGACTCTCTTCTACAGTCCGTGTGTGAAATGGCATGAAGAAAAAAGATGAAGACGAGCAACAAGAGGAGATTCTTAATTACAAAAAACACTCAACACATTGCACACATTGCAGAGAGAAAATGTATATTTTAAAATGTTACCTAATATATTCAAAAATAATAGAGAGTAGATCACTCACCGGCGCTACAGGCTTCAGATACTGACAACTCCACAGAATGAGGGAAAAGGTCAAAAGCAGGTCAACGAAAACGAAGCAGGTCAACGAAAAGGGAAAAGCAGGTCAACGAATCATCCCCAGTACAGACCCACGGAAGGACAGAGCCACGGAAGCACAGGCAGCCGTTCTCAGCCGAAAAGTCGATATGTTCTGTAATTCAAGCTAGAAATTAGCAGCACTTGATAATAACGTGAAGTTCTAACCTTTTATTAAAACATCAATGATAAAAGTCGGGCAGAACCAATCACAGTAGGTTAAAGCTGTTCGCGTGGACTCACGCTTTCTCAAAGCCCCTTTCTCAATACCCCTTCAGAAAGCATGTGTTCAGGCGAAACAGAGTTGGGCAATTGCAATTGTGTGCCAGACTTATCTGACTGATGTTTTAATAAAAGGTTAGCACTTCACATAGGTATGGGGTGCTGCTATAATTATATTAAATAATAGATTTCACACAGAAATTCCATCTGCACCACTAGATAAAACAGTTGCATGTGGAGAGATTTGGATTTTTTGTTTTTGCAATGATAGATACTGCTAATAACATAAATCTATTCCTTCTGATCATTCCACCATTATTCCTGAATCTAGTTATAAACCTGCTTTCATCTTTTGTAATAAACTCTAAACGAACTCCGTATGAGTCAGCGTTTAATTGTGTCCGATGCGATATATAGACTTTCTTTTTTTTATGCTTTCTGCAGTCTATAAGAAGTTTGCAATGGCCGTAGTATTTTCTGTAGCTTTGTCAATAAGACATTTCCATGCGTCTAATGGGCTGTGAAACCGAATGGATATTCTGATTACACAATTCTAATGGGAAAGCAAAAATCAAACAGCAGTTTAAATTGTAATGATGGATTCATAGGCAAATGAATTAAGGTTATTTATGACTTGGGGAGTCCTGAACATACTTATTTACAAAGTAGCTCGCCGGGGACTTCTCATTGTCGAAGACTTTTCTCTACGGTTTCAGTTATCTGAAGTACAAAGATCTTTGCAGACAGAATTAAAATGTATTTTATACAACACAGACTGTTTTATTTGCTCTCGTCTCTTTGAATAAATTAAGAGATACTTTAGCTGCTTCTAAAGTTGTCGGTTCTTAGACTGTTACTGGGGATGGACATAACGCGTACATTGGTTTCTCTGTATACTGGACCATGGAAATCAAAGTATGTGTCCTGTGTAGTTTCTGCACATGGATGTTTTCTCTCATCCATGAAAACAAGACAATGGGGCAACTGTTCCTTTGGCATCTGATCGTGCTCAGGGGATTTATTTTGATATTAAAGACGTTGTCCTGGACGTTAACATTGATGCCCAGAATAGGTCATCAATGTCTGGTGGGGGTGGGACATCCGGCACCCCTGCCGATCAGATGTTCCCGGTTCTCCCGGCAGCTGGAACTGCTCAGTTACGGAGCTAAACAGCGTAGTTCCGTCAACCGTACAGTGGCCACGTACTGCCTTCACCCCGTATTCAAATCAATAGGGGGATGATGCGCAGCACCAAGCCAAGGCCACTATTCCATCAACGAAGCTGTGCTGTGCAGCTCCGCAACTGAGCAATGCCAACCGTCGCTGACACTGGGAACAGCTGATCGTCGGGGTGCCAAGTGTCATACCCCCACTGATCAGACATTGATGACCTATTCTAAGGATAAGCCATCACTGTTAAAGTCCTGGACTCCTTTAAATTACTTATCTCCTTTAAAAATGTATATTTTCCACGATTCAAGCTCAGTACCTGTAAACCTGTGATATGGAAGGCAGAAGAAACTCCTAACAGTGAGATACAGGCTGTACTACTTATATGAGAAAATATACTGCACCTAAAAACAATTACTAGTCTTCCTTTTCTTCTTTACAGGCAAAATGTACTGGTAAATACAAAAATAGTTAGAGAATAGAAACATCTTCATATACTAATATGTTATTTGTAAAAAAAAAACACAAAGAAACAAACAAATGGAAAAGTCCACCAAATTTTTTCCTAGAAACTTTCTAAAAAGTTATGTTGCAAAAACAATTAGAATTCATACATTTATGTATGCCTTTTGTTATATTCATGTGATACATTTGGTATCTTTGTAATACTATACAAAGAGCATACACTTCATTGTGATCCATAAGTGGCATAAATTAAAATGATGCAATTAGTTTTTTTTCTGCACTTGGTATAAAGGTAAAATATGAGAAACGATTAAGGGGTTTATCACAATGTTTTTAATGTACATCATTATCTGTTTGGTGGGGATGTGAAACCGGGAACCTCCGCCAACTAGCTAATACCATGAGTGATCGGAAGTTATCGTCTGCTGCCAGAACATAATAGGTCCAACATTTCTATATTGCAGATCCAACTTCTTATTCAAATGGCTACCAAGAACTTCTGGCCATCAGCGGCAGGGGTGTCGGGTGTTGTACCCCCACTAATCAGATATTGATGGCATATTCTAAGCATAGGACATCAATAACATGTAGTAGCCAACCCTCTAATATATGAATAGTAAAATGATACCTAGAAAAACTACACTACACAGGAAATTTTGTGTATGAAAGTATGCAGGGAACATCTACACCAAATAGGCAATGTGTGGACTTAGCTTTAATGAGGTTTTCTATTTGTAACACATTTTTAAATAAACTGTTTCTGGGATAAAATTCCAAAAAAAAAAAAAAAAAGAGAATGGAAAAGTGTGCTGAACATAAATCCAAAACTGCTCCCCCACGATCTGTTTGTGTGATACCACTTATATGACAAGTTGAGCATATATTGGCATATAAAATATTCAAATTTTTACTTCCAAGTGGAATTCAGATCCTGGGAGTGTTAACCATTTTGGCCGTTTTTTTTTTTTGTTTTTTTTTACTATGTCTTTTTTTGGCCCTGTTTTCCAAAATCCATATTTTTTTTTTTGCCAACATGGGCTTGTTTTATGTAGGATGAGTTGCAGTTTTCAATACCATTCACAATTTTATAACTTAAAATGAGAAAATAATTGCCAAAAATATTTGGATGGTTAGATCTCGGACAGTAGCCGCTTAGACGCTGAGGTTCCAATTGACCACGGCATCTAAGGGGCTAAACATCATATATTAGAACAGCTAGCGCACGTAGTGTATGGAGTGACATCTATGTTGGGAAGTCTGCTAAAGAAACTTATTATAACTTTGAGCTGATTTTCAGTAACTTTTGCTTTTTGATTAGCTGCATAAATAAAATTCATAAAGTGGAGCTCATGAATGAGATATTACTTTAAAGGAAAGGAAATGAGATATTGACGTACATGTCAGGAATCCTCTGCCGAGCACAAGATGTACTTAATAATCACAGACTTACCAGGGGAAATGATTATACATCTGGAATCTATTAAGCACCAAATCCTAAGAGGAACTGCTAGATGGAAGAACAGATTTCACATCCAGTTTTTCTGTAAAACTAAAAATCTGACATTACAAAATTGGAATTTTTCAGAAGGAAAGTTAAATACGAGGCATCTGGGCACAATCATGCTACCGTTACTTAAGAGCTACATATGGGAAAGAGACAAATTACATCACGTCTCTCAAAGTGTCCAAAGTGTCCAAAGTGGGGGATGTTCACATCTACCAGTATTAGAGAAAATGCATGCCGGATGAACTGAAAGGAAGAGACTGCATCTAAACGGTTGAGATTTCAAATGTCTCGACATCCAAACATCTTCCCATGACATTTCTTCATAAGAGGACCAATCTGCCATCTATAAAAAGTACAAAAAGCAGCAGATTGACTGTCATTATTGTTTAGAGCAATGTTCTTCCCTGTGCCGATGAGATAAAGAAACCAGGAAATGTGTTCTGGATGGAAGTGCGGATTCCTGTAAGAAGATCTAATTTGCTTTTGTAAAAATTTTATGACAAAAATGATTTTGGTGTTGACTTTCATCTTTTGCTTTTATGTGATGCTTTATATTTAAAGGGATTACTCACTACTTGGACTACCCCTTCTCCCTTTTGTTTCCTTCCAGTAAAATAGTAATACTCACCTCTAATTCCAGTGCTGTTCCATTGTCGTAGGGCACTGGCTCTCCCAGGGATCATTTGACATTATGATACGCAATCCCTACAGCCAACCAGTGGCTGCTTCAGTCTCCCAACCCTAGGAGAAATCACATAGATCTGGAGGAAGTGAAATACTACCACTTCTGAATGTGATGTGGCCAAAGGTGGGGAAAGAAAGCAGCATCGATTGGCCCCAGGGATTGCGTGACGTAACAATGTCATGCAATCCCTGGGAGAGCCAGTGGAACAGCACCTGCAGCGGATGTGAGTATAAGTGCTATCATTTTACTAGAGGGAAGTATACCGATTGAGAAGGGGTTGTCCAAGTAGTGGACAAACCCTTTAAAGGGGGTTTTTGCTTTCAGAAAACCCCTGTACTCTGGCACAGTTTGCTATAAAAATAAACAAACTGTGTTTTACTCAACTACTCAACCCCCCCTTTGTGCTGAGTCTCAGCTGTGGCTACCAAAACTGTTATTGTCTGCAATATTAAAGTCACGTTAACAAAGCTGAAGCCAATTACTGAGATCAGCAGCTTGGAGCATCTTGTACCTTCTACTCAGTTAGATCAGCTGAGCTGACTTGTTGGCTGTAGGATTATCCTCGTGATGTCAGCACTGCAGACAATCACGGATATAGGAAGCAGTGGTGGATATTCAGCGCTGGACCCAGAGAAGGTGAGTAAATAACTTTTTTTGTTTTTTAAAAATAAATTGTGCTTTGAAAAGGAGTTTTCTGACATCAGAATATTACTAACCTCTTCATATTTTAAACCACCAAAGTTGCAGTTAAAATTATTCAAACCCCATTGCAAATTAAATTTATTAGTAAAAGTTTATAAACTTAGTTGTTTACTATAAATCAAACAAAAGCAATTTAAATAGCTCAACACAACTAATGTAGCAAGTGGTTTCTTCAAATTCAACCAAAAAATGTGTTAAAAAAAATGCAATGTGGTTGCAAGATGTGAATGCAGCCTCAAGATTGTGTTTGACAGCACAGTGGTGACATAGATAGTGTATTAGGGAAATAAAATAGCATCATGTATGTTTTCAGGACAATTAAAGGCTTTGGAATACTTTTGACTTGATGTAAAGCGATTTTCTACAAATCGAATATCTTGGGAAAATTCGGTGAATCTGGTGAATTCAAAACGTAAAAGATTTGCTCATTTCTACTGGCCAGGAATCATTTTGCTGGATAAAGGAGACCCTGGAATGGGTTAAAAAATGATTAAACTCACCTGGCCCAAATCTGTCCTATTGCGCTGCCCCGCTCTGGTCCGGTCATCTCCTTCTGTCTGGTCACCAGTGCAGTCTCTTCACTGGAAATTCAAGCACTTCTAGCACGGGCAAGATGCCACGTCATGATGTCAAGGAGTTCTAGTGACTAATGTGGTCTTTTCGAAGGCATGTCCACTACTTATCTCATGACCTAGACCCCATACTGGAGGTGCTGTAATGTCATTTAATAGACCACACTGGTGACTGGACAGAAGAAGACCTCTGCCATACCAGAGTAAGGCTGTTTGGCTTAACAGGTTAGGTGTTATGAATGTGCTGGAGATGGTTTCTGAGCAGAGGCTCCCTCTGGTGGTTGCAGACAGTACTGAACCTTACAGTGAGGAATGGCAATCTGGGATCACGGACTGGACTGATATAAGGGAGTTTCCCTCCCATGATGGTCGCCGGTGATCAATTGTTCTTGTCTCAATTGTGGTTCCTGGTTTATTTGGAAGCCTGCTGGAGTCTTGCATGCATCTGCTGCTTTCAGATAAGATATTTTCTGCTTTTCTTTTTGTGCTTGCTTTTTGCATAATTTTCTGTACTTTTGTGGAGGTCAGCTGGGTCGCCTCCTGGGGCCTGTGCTCCTCTCAGTTTATCTGTAGCCACTGTTATTTGTTCATTTGCTTTTTCCTGTTTTTTCAGTGGCTGCGGCTTAGTTTTGTTACACCAGAGATCTGATTTAGGTGGTGGAGATCGTGTGATCTCAGGTGTTTTTGCAATCAGAAGAGTTGGTATTTTTAGGGTTTTTTGTTGGATTGCAGTCAGAATTCTTTCCTGTACTTTTCTGTCTAGACAGATTGGGCCCCAGCATTTGCTCATTCTATTTTCTGTCTGTGTCCGTGCTTCTTCTTGTCTAACCACCATTACATGTTAGGGGGCTTCCTATTTTCTTTGGGGATCTGCTCCGGGGCAGATAGCTTTCATCTTTCTGCCTTTAGGTGTAGTTATCTCTCAGGCTGTGACGAGGCGTCTAGGATCAACGTAGGAACGCTCCACGGCTACCTCTAGTTGTGTGGTTAGTTCAGGTTACTGCAATCCAATAGGTTCAGCCTCTCTGGTGTATTGCCGTTTTTGCTTTTTCTCCTCAGCTACCGAAACATAACAGTTAGGACTGAGTGAGCATAATAATGCAAATTTGATTCACATCAAATAAATTCAATGCAAATTGAAGTTCTCAGGCCAACTTGCATAAATCTGTGTAAAAATGTGAGCAAATTTGTCGAAATTTGCAAGTCCTTCGAAGTCTTCTAAGTTCCTAAGGCTCCTGAAAACTTATGGTAGTATGGAGCTATGCTACATCACCTACAGAGTAGGTGTACTTACCTGTTAAGTCCCTGCTCAGATTCATTGGTAATGCCCTGCCAGGCAGTATTCACCAGACATTCACTGAACTTGATGATGTCAGTACGTAGTGCTTTGACAATATCTACAGTAGGGTCATAGTACTTTCTCCATAACTTGTTTGCCTCTGTCCCATCCAAGTTACTTTAATTGACGCCACATAGTAATATAAGGAGCAAAATCACCTCCAACATTATTTATTTGATATTTTTGTGACATAGTAAAAAAAACACAGAAAGACTCAAACCTAAAACCCACTAGAACCTCTAGATACAAATCAAAACCTAAATAAAAGTGACAAAGAACTAAGACGTATGGACCTACACACTTATCTACAAACCTTCACTCATTTTACAGGATCATTTCGATCCATTAGTAAAAAACAAAATAACAAAAACAATCAACATAATAGGAACGTGTCAGCTTCCCAACTTCAACCCCATTTTACATAAAATCAGATTATAAAAGTAGTAACATTGTTCAGTGATTAGAAGTTGGGCAGTTAGACTCTTCGAGATGATGAAACTTCGATATCCAGATTTTCTCTGATGTATTTGATCTTGTCACTAGTAAAAAGCACTTGTAGAATCTTCTTCCCTCTTTTGTATGGAATCAAATCAACATGGATTGTAAGTCCATTTCCAGGCTTCAAGGTTCCCAAACTGTAAAATAGAATATAGGGTGAAATTTTCAAAGCAAAACTGCACCAAAATGTAGCAAAGTATGTTGTACACACTGTGGACTAAAATTATTACCTTCTTTAATATAAAAAATCCTGACCGGTATCAACTCATGCAATGTTATGAGAGCAGCGCACCTCCAGAAGCGGAAGTGAGAGCACTTTTATGTTACCAATATTTTAGCTCAAATGATTTATATATGCATAAGGGATAGACATAAGGGAAATAAGTGAAATGTGTCCATGCCTAGTGAGTTGCCAAAGGTGTGTATAAAGCTGGCAGCGTTGGTGTAAAGAATACGTTCTTGAGGTTTGGAAGGTAGTCCTATCATATCATAGAAGAACAACCACCTCCACATTGAAGGAGACAGACTGTTGATTCTTTCTCAAGAATTTGTATCCAGCATAGGAAGAAAAGCTATTATCCAACTTTTCAACTCCTGTAATGATCTTTTTCAAGGATTTCTGCCTTAGAAGAACGCTGGACATGTGATTGGATGAGGATCGGTCAGGTTCTTCATCCACCCACATGCCAATTGTCCTTGAAAAAGACCACTATAAGGGTTAAAACGTTGGCCAATGTCTGTTCTTCCTGTTCTGGATTTATAAATTTATACATTCTTGAGCTAGAATCAACAGTCTCTGTCTCCTTCGGTGTTGAGGACGCTCTTCTATAATATTGAGTTGCACAATTAGACACAGACACAGCTAGATATTATCAAATTGAATCATCATAGTGGTTCAATTCTCCCATGGCGTGATCAACTTGAAAGTTACATGCAGTAGTGAGGCACAGAACTTGGTGGTGACATAAAAAAATGGTCAAACAAGGTTATTACAGATAAAAGAAGGAACAGTATTTTGTGTTTTGTAGCAGGTGATTGTCAATAGGAGCACACATAGACCCACTTCAAATTATATGTATATTTTTTTATGGTTGGCAAACTGGTATGTCAATGTTAGGAAATATATAGTATATAAAGGTATATAGGGAATTAGCCACAGAACTATCAGTGCATTTAGAATTTAATAATCCACGACAGGATAAGTGAAAAACATATCAGAATATTCATAACGACATGTCTCAGTCCTCCAGGACGTTATTCACCTTAGTGTTCGGAGTAGAAATCCAACTAGACGAGCAAAGCAAGTTATGGGCCCACGGTGCCCGAAGTCCTATTTTTCACTCATTCACACATGTCACTCACTGGTTCACTTACTTTAGCAATGTGACCACAGGTCCTTCAAGCATAAAAAAGCATAATAAAGTAGTCTGATTTTACACTCCTATTCTGGCCCAATATAGTACAGACCATATGCTGTGCAAAGTTCTACCGTCCACACCCATGACTTCACCTGTGTCCTTAGCCAACGTGCAAATTCACCATTTGTAAGGGTGGTAGTGGTTAATGGTCGGGTGCCTCTTTAAATATTCTGGAGGGTAAAGGAGGTTCCTGCTCAACGATGGCAAATGTGAGGCACAGAATTTGATGGTTTCAACAATTTCACAAGATGCAACAGGTCGACTTGAACAGAGAAAGACAATTGGTATTGAGCACGGTAGATTTACATTTGCGACTTGTGCTGAAACTTGCGACAGTCTGCTGGCAATCTCCTCAGCAGCAACTCCTTCTTTCTATAACAATCTCTGTATCACTTTCCTGGCAGTTCCAGCATGCACTCTCTCTGTGATTGTAAGAACACCTCTCATGGTCACCTCTCTTTGCAGCATATTTGGCCTAGAACTTTGCAGCCTACCCTTTTAAGTAAGCCGGTTAAAGATCCTAGCTCTCTAACATCAGTCACCATTTGGAGATTTATTTGCAATGCTGATAAAGATAAAACTCTACGTAGATTACTTTGCAAATCTGTTAAAAAAGTTATTACAAATTGACTTACTCTTTTTCTATGGTTCCCATCACCAGTCCATTGCCTTCCATAAGTAGTTCACATTTTCTCAGTTCCTCAGTCAGTGGATTGACAAATTTAATTGTAACCCGGCATGGGACCAACAGCACTGCATTTTCTGGCTTCTGCAAAGTGAATGAACTTCATTGTCAGAGAAACTATGTAACAAAGTTGACAGCTCAACAGTTTTAGTATGTTGGTTCAGGGGCAAAGGGGATTGTAAGCCTTAGTATTTGCATCACTAACTTTCTGAACCTGTCTCATTTTGATATGTCCATTTATTTTGTGAATTACCAGGATAGCGATGAGGCTGGTGTGCTTGGTAAATCCTTGTAAGAAAGACTGATCAATCCATTCGGACATCGAATTTCAAAGTAAATACACCAGCCTTATTAGGTCTACGAGACCTATTTAATAATGCACACAGATAATACTGAGAAATCTGCTGACATCTGATTGAAACGAGTTGCTTCAAGAACAAAAATTATCCAAAACAAAAACTTTCACAATCAGCAGCAACTTTTTTTTTGCTGTTTGTACTATTGTAGCTCTTCAGCGGATCAGACCAGATTAGCCTTTGCTTCCCTCACCCACAAAGTGAGCATTAGACGCCCATGACATATCTAATTATAATTCTTTTTTGGATAACTCTTAGCAGGGACTAGCCACTGCATCCTAGGAAGTTCACACAGGATCCATTTTTATTGCTTTTTTATGTTTCGCAAATGCTTCATCCGGGGTTTCATTCTTGCCACTTAATTTATTACTATGCCTACCTGATTTTGCAAATGTTTATTTATTTTATGGTGTGTGCATATATTATATATAGTTATATAGGTTGACAAAAGACTTAGGTCCATCAAGCTCAACCTTTCACCACCATTTATATCTGTCTCTTATATTTCTGTGTCAATCCTACTGTAGAGGTTTCGCCGTTAGTTCCCTCATCAACACGTCTGTGTGTTTGTTGTGTGGAATATATTTAGGATTTTTAATTAATATATAAAAGTTAATTCTTATCCAGTTGTAATTACTCTTGTCCTTGCACATTTTGGCATTATCGTTTTTTGTATTTTAATTCCGGTAGAAGTGTGAGAAGAATCGATCGGAGAATAATATATTGCTCAGAATTCAGTACTAAAACCCACAACTCTACTGCGTCGTTAATACATTTGCTTTTTTGCATAGTAGTATTCCCCAATCTCATCTATCCAACCGAGAAAGAAGTCTTGTAAAATTCTTACTTCAATCTTTAGAGTTGGGGAATCTAATGTGATGTTTCTTTCAGCCAACAGCTTCTCCTTTGTGTCCGTCAGTTCTCCCACAGCGGAGACTTTTAGGAGATTGCTCTCAGTGAGGCTCGTCTTGTACAGTGAATAGGGAACCAGGTAGACGGCGGCGTGCTCTGTGGGTAACAAGTGAACGTTTGCAGAGTAATTAATTCTACAATACACTTAGAGGAAATTTATGCAATGTGGGCTAGATTTATTTTTGTAATAACACTTGTTTATAGCACACAAATTATATAAATGTTGGCAAAACATCCTGCACCTTCCTGCCATAGATTTGACACATCTAAATATAATGTAATAAATGAACGTGATCCCATATTAATACGATTCCTCCAATATAATGTTTCCTTATAAAAAAGACATGCAAAACCCAATGAATAAGCAGAAAACTGTTCTTATTAAAAAGTGTCCAATAGTTTCCAAAAACCTCTTAAAAAGATTGTCCACTACTTGGACAAATCCCTTCTGCATCCTTATCTTGTAAAATAACACTTATACTCGCCGCCGCTGCCGGTGCTGCCCAAGCGGTGTCAGAACTGGCTTTCCCGGGGATTGTGTGACATTATGTCACGCGATCACTGTGGCCAATCAGCGCTAGCTTCACTCTCCTCTCCTATGGACTAATCACATACATGGAAATGAGAGAGTAGTAGGACATATGTGATTTGTCTAAAGGCAAGGACAATGAAGCCAGCACTGAGTGGCAACAGTGATTGTGTGACATAATGTCACACGATCCCAGGGAGAGCCAATGTTGACATCGCTGGGACAGCACCAACACCGGAGGTGAGTATAGGTGGTATTATTTTGCAAAGGGGAAACATTGGAATTGAGAAGATTTTATCCTAGTAGTGGACAACCCTTTTAAATGGCAAAATTTTTGCTGGCTCCAACTGAAAATCTACTCTTGAGTCATAGTGACAGAGTTTGCAATTCTTTTATCTGTCTTTATCTGAGCTCATTTCTTTTGACCGCATCAAACTTGAGTTGAACTTTGATGAGGTCTGTGGTTATAAATCGATACAAATTCCTCGTCAAAATGAACTCATTAGCAAATTCTCAGCTCATTTTATTCCTTGAATTTAAGGAATAAAAATGTCCCCAAATGTGTTAATGTCCTGTAACAGCAATCGGTGTAAGATGAGGGATGTGCATTTCACGTTTACACCTTTTTAACATCTAGTATTCACATGTATATACCCATATGTTGTTTTTAGAGTTATTTTTATGCAGAAAAGACACAAGTTGCAGCATTGTATTATTATTTCATTTCATAGCATGTTCTTATGTTACTTTTATGCATTACCTTCATAATGCAATGTTATGTCAAGGGTCATTTATTAATTGCTAAAACGAGACTTAATAGTTCTCAGAAAACAATAACTTGTTGCTATTCCATTATGTTGCTTACTATTTCGATCGAATAAAGACCTTGACTTTAGTAACCCCTATTGAACGGCCTATGTGTGCACAGAAGCTCGGTAGATATGAAATGAAAGAAGCCAAGAGTGCATTATCTACTAATATGTAACCTAAGAAACAATATACGGTAATTGCAAAACTTCTTAGACACAGGCAGCTCTCCATGCCACCATTGGGTTTGCAGAAGCCTCTGTGAGCATTACTTAAAGGGAACCTTTCAGGAGCTTTGGGGTCATAAAACTGGTAAAATGTTGGGTAGGGTAGTAAATAGCAAGTTTGCTTATACCTTCCTGGCCACAAATGGGCATCCCATCACAGAGGGGATCAAGTTTGAGACTTTATGTAAATGAGACTGCAAGTTCACCAGGGACATTACTGGAAGGGGCCCAGGATGGGGGACATTATACCAGGAAGGGAACAAGATAGGGACATTATTACAGGAAATTACTCAAGATGGGGGACATTACACTGGGAAGGAGACAGGATAGGGACATTATTACTGGAAGGGGCCCAGGATTGGGGACATTATAATGGGAAGGGGACAGGATAGGGACATTATAACAGGAAGTTACTCAGGATGGGGACATTATAATGGGAAGGGGACAGGATAGGGACATTATTACAGGAAGTGAATCAGGATGGGTGACATTATAATGGGAAGGGGAAAGGATAGAGACATTATTACAGGAAGTGACGCAGAATGGGGGACATTATAATGGGAAGGGGACAAGATAGGGACATTATTACAGGAAGTGACTCAGGATGGAGGACATTACACTGGGAAGGGGACAGGATTGAGACATTATTACAGGAAGTGACTCAGGAAGGGGGACATTATACCAGGAAGGAGCTGAGGATATAGCAGAGCTAAACTGTCATCATTCTAGCCCAAGGGATTACACTAGGCATTACAAATTGTAGAGAATGAATGTTTTTGCTGGGAATGGACCCACCCTTGATGCATCTACAACCTCATTTACATACAGATTTAAAGGAATATCCATTTGCAGCCAGAAAGGCATGTGTGAATTTGTCTTTTACTATCCCACAAAGCAATGTTATTACTTTGTGACCCGAAATCTTCTAACAAGTGTACATTAATGAGAATTTGTCACCAGGTTTAATATCACAGACTGCATATGTCAAATAGATCTCCGATGCATCTGGTGTATTTACTCTGAAGATCATTGTGTAATTGACTTTAAACTGGACTCGTGGCAGCCTGTTCCACTCATTGATCACCCTCACTGTCAAAAAGTTTTTTCTCATATCTAATCTCCATCTTCTCCCTTTCAGTTTCATTCCATTACCCTAGTTTAGAGAAGAGTCCCAATCATAGGAGTCATTGAGGGACCTTTGGTGTAACACCACACAATCAGCTCAACTGAAGCCCCTTCAGGGCTGGCCATTATTGAAGACCGCGTCTGTCAAAATTGAAATTTGGCCAGAAAATGTAATTTCCATCAAAGTCAAACAACATAGAGGCTGTCAGTCAAGCAGGAAAAGGCAGAACGAGGCTGGGAATAGAGCTGGAGTGACAGAGGCTTCAGATCTATGAATTCAAACCCTGATTTCTCAGTAACGAAGAAACGGACTGGTCATGTGAAGGTATTCCTGGACTTGTCTTTGAAAAAGCTACATGTTCATATAAATAGTTTGGGGTGTGAAATCCTGCTGACGGATTCCCTTTAAGGATATGTATATGAGGAATATTCAGAACCTACCTGCTTTGGGTTTCAGCTCCAAAGAATCGGATTTTTGACACACCACATTCATTTGTGCCCCGTTATTCTCTATGGCCTGAACGTTGATGTTAATATTAACTTGTTTAAATGAAGTGGTCAGGTTTGTTAGGAAAGCAATGAGTTGAACATCTTGACCAAAAACTGGAGGCTCCTTCAACTTGATCCTCAACTGTACCGCAAGTTTAGAAGGATTTGGAGCTGGATTATCATGCAGGCCATTGCTTCCAGCATTTGGCTTATTCCTCATCTCCAAGGCTTTTTTAAATACAAGTCGTTCTTTTTCTGATCCTTATAGGGAACAAAGGAAAGAGTCGTACGTCATTCCAAATCTTTACAAACATGATGTCTAAATGAAAACTACTGTAGTAGATAAAATCCACAATCCTGACCTATTACTGTATTTGTCTTTATTATCACCAGTACTGGATTTTCAGAACATCTCAGAAGCATCTCGACACAGGTTGACAAACACTTCGGACTTTGTCGCAAAGTTTTGCTACCCCATCTAACAATAGCGTAAAGTAGGGACAAACTATAATTCCATCAGTATTTTCTTAAAATACAATAAATTTTCTTGAGGGATAAGGGGTTGGTGAATTGAGCTCAGAGAGCGTCAGTTATCCATGAGCTAGAAGGCATAAAATATTTGCCTACACTTAGTAATGGTAACCCAAGCTACACTGTAAGGGGGAGAAATAGGATTACCACCTTGCTCTGCTCCCAATGTTCCTTAATGTACAAATGTTCCTTAATGTAAAATATGTTTTGAATGTGTTCATTATTGTTTTATTGTTCTTAACATTCGGAGGTATTGCTACATGTCAAGTATGTATTACGCCGCATAGTTAATGGTATTGCCACACTTTCCTGTGTTACCATTTTTGTACGTTGAAATATAGCTGTATTTTACGTTTAGCGACTAGGGAAAGTTCTTAGTACTTTAGTGTCAGGGTTTGGGTAAGTATAATTCTAGACGGTGGCCACTAGCTGGGGGCATACTAGTGAGCCGTGTTAATGTAGGTTTTAGTCGGTCAACAAGAGGTTAATGTAGGAGGGGCTGCCGGGTGTTAAGCTATCAGTGTTAGGGAAGTTGAGTCAGATGGGGCCAGGTGCCCTTAGTGTCCACACGGGCTCTAGGCCCAGGATGTCCCAACAGCCCCGCAACGTTTGCTAAGTGTTAGTCCCAGGTATCTACAGTTGAGTAACGTAAGGACAGTGGAACAGAAGAATGCAGAGGTTGTGGCAAATGTTGGTCTGGGCGGATACCCAGAAGTCTGAAGTCGGGCAGACCAAGGAACACTCAGATGCGAGAGTGAGAGTGAGAGGAGCATTGAAGCTGCGCATGAAACAGTACTGGTGGGTCAGATACTTTGTCAGAGGCAGCCTTACTTAGTGACTGATCTCTACCCTGGGGCGAAGCAGGCAGAGGGAATTGTCATTGTGGCTGGTCTGGGTGGATGCGTGGAGGTGTGAAGTCAGACAGACCAAGCAACACTCAGATGCAGATAGTGAGAGGAACACTGAAGCTGCGCAGGAAACAGTACGGACGGGTCGGATGCTGTGTCAGAGGCAGCCTTATTTAGTGACTAATCTCTACCCTGGAGCGAAGCAGGCAGAGGGAATTGTCATTGTGGTGAGGTTGAGCCGGGAGGAAGCTGAGAAGCAGTCAAAGATGGTCCGGTCCAAGTGCGTACTGAAAGGAAGCGGCAGTGGTGCAGGGAAAGCTGAGAAATCCCATACAGAAGAATGTGTAACCAGAAATGTAACAACTGTGGATTAGCTGTGTAAAGCTTGTAGTAAAGAAACCGTTCCAGTTGCAATGGACTGTGTCTCGTTTGATGGTGGTCGCCGTGGGGGAGAGTCTTCATTGACTGAGAAGTGCCCAGAGGGATCCGAACTCAGAGATGCAGATACACACAGCAATGGACTTTGTGTTTATATGGGGGATGGTCAGGACACCGATATCCTGATGTCCGTGGCCATGACTACAGTCCAGGTCATTCCTCACAACACCACCAGGGGAAAAGGTCATTTACAAAGCTTCTTGCTGTCTTGTTGTCTACAGCTTTGCTAGTCTTCTCAGTAATGAACTTGTGCTAAATAGTTCTCAGCATTCATGGGCTATGGCTATCTCTGCCCCATACCAATGATTGAGAGCTTTCTGCCTATGCACAGTATAGGCAGAAAGCTGCTAATGAATGGTGTGTGCAGGTTAATGCAGAGCTCATCATTAAGAGAACTGCTTTCACTCACACAGAAGTTGTGCTGGTGCCAATTTTTGCAGGAGGTGGCTGTAATATATAGCTTAGCTTCTGATGTAATGGATTGGATAGATATAGCTCTGATCACAGCAGTTTAACCCATCTGAAAACAGTCAATAGCAACCATGGCAACTAATTAGTCTGACAGAGGGAGAGGGCTTCCTCTGTCAACCATTTCCTCAAACTGCTGGGTTTGTATGGAAACCCGAGGTCTAACAATGGGTTCCTGGTATGGTAGTATGGACACCCCAAAATTATCCAAAAGGCAAATAAAAGGCAGGGGCTCACTGGTATCACTGGTATCTGTAGGCAGATCATATGTCAAAGATCTAACATTTACCTTCATCATACTTGTAATTGCTGGTAATATCCATTCTACCCCTCGTGCCGACCTGCTTAGTGCTGATTAGTTTTCCAATTTTCCCACTTTCTTGGTAAACCCTTTCTGGTGCTGACATGTTATTTGGCACAACCCATTTTATAACGTCAGCATTGACCTCCGCAAATATAAATGGGCAATCGTACTTCAGATGAATGTCGCCTTCTTTAATCGCTTTTACAGGAGCCGGTCCACAGCAAAATACTCCTAAAACAAGAAAGTACAACGTCAGTGGAGATTTGAGTGGTCCAATGGGTGGTCCAAGGTTCATCCTAGAGGGGTGTTATTTAGAGGCGTGGTGATCGAAATACTATTTTGTAAAATGAAAATTTTACAGCACCTTACAGCCTGTATTACTCTTATTGCACAACTTTGAGCCGATAGATATCATTTTACTAAACTGCATCGTGTTCGGAAGTAAAATGGGCTAACTCCGCATTCAATAAGAGGATCTTTCAGGTCCGCTCTGCCCCATCCGATGGGATAGAGACGATGCCACCAAAGATTTCAGCTTTTCAAGAAAGGAAGGAGGGACGTTATGGGATATTATTTATTTTTCATTAAAGGTTGAATCCCAAAATTAAGTCATCCCCTATCCATAGTATAGGGGACAACTTAGTGATTGCTGGGGTTGTGACTACAGGGACCCTCAGGGATCCCAAGAGCAGTGCTCTGAATTCCAGATCTGCAGAGCCCCATCCTCAATGGTGCACCGTTCATCCTACGCTCCACTTGTTGTCTGAGACTGTTGGCCGTTTTCTCCGGTAGTCCGTAATGGATCACATGTCGAACATGCGCACTGCCGCGCCATTGAGGATGGGGCTTTGCAAAACCTGGTTCACAAGATCTTGAGCCCCGTTCCCAAGATTTCTGGGGGTACCAGCATTGAGCATGCCAGCAACCAGCAAGCTATCCCCTATTCTATGCATAGCGGATAACTTGGATTCTGGGAATATCCCTTTTAGCCGTGTCTCTAATCGATTACAATTTTTGAACGTGCACGTCTAATTATGGCCAGTCAGCATTTACTGTTTATTCATGCAAAATTCTCATCATTACATCTAAAATAGCATATCCCCTAGATAACCTTAGTGATACACGGCAGAACATGTTATACTGGATCCTGCTTGTGGATCTGACCAGAGGCGGATATATCATCAGTGCAACCTGAGTCGCCGCTCAGGGGCCCAAGAGGCAAAGTGGCCCATTTCTACCTCCAAAAGCAGATGCAATTTTGCATTTTTAGGAGCTTTTTGGCAGCAAAGGATCCATATATTGTTCTTGCACAGGTGTCGTTTTCTGTCTGTGTCCGACAGTGGATCTGACCAGCTGCATGGGGTTTGCATGTTCTTATTATGTATGTTAGGATTTTCTTTTGATATTCTCAGTTCCTCCCAAACCCCAATAACAGACTGAAGAGTTCATTGCCTTTCGATTAAATTTTGCCACATCTGAGGCTTGGGGTCACAACGCTATTCTCTCTTATCCAAGAAAATCGGGTCAATTATGCTAATCACTGTCTGATGTCGAGTAGATGGATTAAAAAAATTCTCCATCTTCTCCATTCCGTCAGTCTGTGAAAAGAAAACTGCTCTCACACGTCATCCAAGTGCAGTCCAATTTTTCCGATAGACTCACTGACAGTGTGATCTGATTTATAAATGCAAATAGTGCACATGCTGCGAAAAATTGGTCGACCTCATCAAATAACATTGGTCTGAGTGCGATACATTTATTGTAAGATTGCACTTACACCTAAAATACGGTTATCTGCACGAGACGTTAAAGTAAGGATTTTAAATTGTAAGGGCCTGTTCACACATTACGATTTTGCCGCTCATTTTTCAGGGGTAAAAAAAAAAATTGCTGTAATTTCCGGTATCGGCAAAGTGAATGAAACATCTTTGACATCTCATCTACATTCTGCTTATTTTTTCAACCATCAAAGTGTTTTCTTACGTCTACAGCATTGCAATTCTTTCAGCATTTTTGCAGCTTTTTTCAATCAAACGCTCATAGCTCATGCAGCACTTTTCCTGCCAACACTCTGGAATTTGGCGCAGAAAAATTTGCTGCAAATACTCAACGTCTGCACTTGCCCTAAGTCCTTTTGAGGACTGGCTCAAATCTTGCTACTTTATTATTTATGCAATGGCGATAAGATACGAAAGCGCTAAATTAACACCTTTCTATATAACTACATAAACATATAAGACATAAATAATTACCATTGCTTGCTTCTTGTGGCGTTGCATCTAGCGCTTGCCAGCCGTCATATCCTGCAGGTAAGTCTCTACGTTCCATCCAGCATTCATTCCACACATGAAAATTCCTGAGAAAAAAAACGAAAACCGTAGTATAAAATTATGCACAAAGAAAAATATGCAATAGCTACATAGAAAGATAAATCAATTGACAGATAGATGGATCTTTTTTTTTGTCTGTCCAGCTGTATGACAACGACTTTGACTTTTTTAGGCAGAATTTTGAGAGTTATGTTCCACAAGATGGCACTCCAACATAACAATCTCTTTCCAAGCAGATTCCTACTAATCATGTATAACAAAGAAGCATAAAGCACAAGAACGAGGCCCGATTATCGGAAGGGCATGAGAAGCCGTCACCCGTAGCCTCCACCAACTAGGAGATTCTATCTACCATTTCCCACAAGATTCTCCCAGCAGCAAAAAGACATTAACTAATGGCCTGAATTCTCTCGTCTTTTTTTTTTTTTTCAAGCTTCAGTACTTGAGCTAGAAAATGTGTATTCACGAAGAAATGGACATGCTGATATTCGATAAATCCAGTATTAATTACTATTAAACGTCCAAAATAATTAACCCATTTTTGACTAGATTGCGCATTAACTAGTGATCAGTGGACGTACTGGGATAAGGCGTTTTCCGAGCATGCTCCAGTGTTAGAGAGGGGCGCGGCTTAGGACTGCGATGGAGTGAGACGTGCGGTCCTGGAGCTCTGAGGTAACATCCTCACAAACTTTGCTAATAGCGATAAAAAAACGCTTTATTTTTTCTCATTTATAGTCAAACCATATACACTTTAATTCTAAGATCATTTTGAGACCTAAATTGCCCATTTTCGATATGGTATTGCATGAAAGGCAATTCCTGTCAGACACCTATAATAGGAGCTCTTGGACTATTGCTGCAGTGAGAGCCTCACAATAAAATCTTTTTTATCTCTTTTCCTTCATCCCACGAGAATTACTGGAGTGACTTTGAGATATATTCCTCTCATAAAACCCCTCCGTTCATGTCGCCTTATTTTATTGAACTGCCGATGTCTGAGGTAATAGAATATAAGCAGCTATTTTTAGACTGTGTTGCGGCTGGGCGCACGCAGCAGAGGAAGAGGCTGCCGTCCCTGAGGGGTTTGTGCTCGCACTCTCCGCATTACAGAGGATTCAAATCTTCGGCGGGAGCGGCTGAGGTGAAAATCTCCTCCCTTGTGCTGCTGTGTGGCTTCCCGTGACTCGCTGTGCAGCAGCGGCAGAGGGCAGCCATACCTGAACGGGTCTGTGCATTGGCGTGCGCTCTCCACATCACAGCGGAGGATTCAAGTACTTGGCGGGTGCGGCTGAGGTGAGAGCGTCCTTCCTTGCGCTCCGGTGTGGCCCCTTCTGTATCTCACCGTGACGACAATCTACCTTGTATGGATCTCATCGCTTCCTCCTGACATATTAGGCCTCTTTCACACATCCGTCTTTTTGTATCAGGCACGATCCGGCGTGTTGGTAAAAAAACGGATCCGGTACCGGATGCGTTTTTTTACCATTGACTTTCATTAGCGCCGGATGGCGCCTGATGTCAGTGCGTTGTATCCGTTTTTGTCCGGATCCGGCGGAAATGTACATTCCGGCGGCCGGACAAAACGGAGCATGTAACGTTTTTTTTTTCTACCGGAGCTGCCTGATGTGCCTGAAGCGGCGCATCAGGCGGCCGGAAACAATAGAAGTCAATGGAACCGGATCAGACTTTTGTGCAATCCGGCAAAAGTCTGATCCGGATTCTGGAAATCAAGGACTACTACTTTTACTACTACTACTACATTTTCCAGTGTCTCCGGACATCCAAATCCCTCTTTTTCTGGGTTCAAAAGTTCAGGTCGGATCCAGCAAAAAAACGGATCCGTTGCATCAGTTTTTTTGTTTCTGCGCCGAATCCGTCCCTTCAGGTGTTCGACGGATCATGCCTGATACAAAAAGACGGATGTGTGAAAGAGGCCTTAGACGGAGAAATTACTGGAGTCTGTGGCGGGGCCAGCGCTGAGAGAAAACCCAGCGGCTGACTGCTAACTCGGTGCAGCAACTGGAGCATCACTGTGTGAGGAGAAAGTTTGTGTACTCTGCAAGTGCTTTTGACTCATATGATAGATCAACTTCTTTATTGCTAAAATCCATAAGGGCGCCATGGCTGGTGTTTGCCGGTGTTGCCCTGTGACTCATTAAGAGGCAGGCAACGCTGGCAGGGACTCTTCCACGGTGGCTCACTGTTAGGCCCCGTGCACATGTTGCGGATTCATTTGCGTTTTTTTCAGCGCGGATTTTGCTAAAACCGCAGGTAAACCGCACTGCGGTTTTAGCGCGGATTTACTGCGGTTTTGGCATGTTTTTTTGTAATGGAATAGGTGTAAAACCACAGCGGAATCCGCACAAAGAATTGACATGCTGCGGTTTTGAAACCGCACCCAATCCGCGCTGAAAATTCCGCAGCGTGTGCACAGCTTTTTTTTTTCCCCTTCACTAACATTGTACTGTACTTGGCGTGCGGTTCTGCAGCGGTTCCGCAGCGCAAAAACCGCTGCAGAACCGCAGCAAAAACCGCAACGTGTGCACAGGCCCTTAAAGATAAACGCTACTAGGATCCTTTTTCTCTATATTGCCATTGAAAACTCATGACGACATTGTTACACCATTTATCACCATACGGATTCCTTTTCAACAAAAGTGTAAGACTTTGAACTTGACTTTATTTTGGTTTTCCTGACAGGTGGGATTGCTGGGGCTAGTTGTCCTCCCTGGCCTCCCTTATCCTTTTATGCTTCTCAAAATTCATGGTTGATGTTTGTTAGTTGTTAATCTCACTGCCTGCTGTCTAATCTTTTTTATTACAGCATCTTGAGTTTGTCAGTCACATAGTCAACTTACTATCTTTACTACTGGGTTATTCTAATATTATATTACCTTACCCAAGTTCTCTATAAGTACTCATTGACAAATTACTTATTACTTATTAATGCTGAATCTATTTGGTGACTCTTCCACTACTTATTATCACTACTTAACTAGTTATCTGCTTGCTACGGCTTTAACCATAACTTTATAATATTTGTGAGGTTTCCTCTACTCCTGCTAATTAAAACTTTGTTCTAGGCTTCTATCACCTATATCACTAAATAGATCATTTGTATTATATCTAATACCTAAAGTAATAGCCATTTCTTCTTCTGGGGTTCAAAAACCCCCCAAAAATAAGGGACTTCACTGTAACCCCTCTAAGACTATAGTTAACACTTTGAGTCCCCAAAGATCTAGATCCCCAATAAAAAATCGGAACACGCATAAATCTCATAAGCCAAACTTGTTTGGCCAGACAGATGATAGTGAGAAATTAATTGATCCTGCCAAATCCATAAACAATTCTCCCAATCTCGCAGGTGATATGGATCTCTCTCTCTCCCTGAAAAGAAAGGGTCTGAAAAATTTGGGGGAGCATTGCGCTTCTCAAGTTGGTGCCCAAGATGATGACTCTTCAGACTCTTCTCCTGGTTCTGGCCCTGAAAGGGTCCGGTTTAGGAGGGAGGACTCTAGCATCGTCGGTGCGCTGGGCCCCGCTAACACATCTACTGAACTGTACGTGTCTGCTCAGGCAATGATGATGATAATGGGGAGTCTTTCCACAGCGCCCTTTCCTGAGCCGTAACAGTGCAGAACGCAGCGCAGAGGAGAGCTCCATATTTTGTATGGAGCATTATATGGGGACCAGTATCTGTATGGAGCATTATATGGAGACCAGTATCCTGTATGGAGCATTATATTGGGTGCAGTATTCTGTATGGAGCATTATTTTGGGTCCAGTATTCTGTATGGAGCATTATATGGGGGATGGGGGGGTGACATCCTGCATGGGGTATTATATGGGTGATGAGGGGGAGACTATGTGGTGCCCATAATATTGTATGGAGGACTGTACTGTCCAGTCTGTCCTGTGCACTGCGAGGATTTGGCGGTTTTTGAGCTATTGTACAATTTACAATAGATATCACTCATGTAATGGAAGAAGAGAAGTATTTGGCATTGTACTGCACCTATATTTCTCTGCCGTATCTGTGCATGATGAATCGTGGTCTGTGTTAAAGGGGCCCACTGAGGCTCTTTCGCCCGGGGCCCATAAAAACCTGGAGCCGTGCCCTGGCCCTCGGATTTCTGAACCGGTTTTAAATTTACTTTGCAACTTAGATCATAAAATTTTTTGGAGTCTTAACTACGTTTACCAATGGTATAACCACAGCACGCAGTTGGTCAAAACACAAAACATGGTTAAATGGGAGTCGGAACTTCATTTAACGTTTGACCACTCTGAATGGGAATATGCATGTACGCTTTCCTATGCATCTTCTCTCTCTATGGCCCTTCAAGAATCATACCACAAACTCCTCACAAGGTGGTATTTTACTCCTGCTAGATTATCTAAAATTAACAAAATTCATTCACCTAATTGGTGGAGAAACTGTGGTCATTATGGTAATCTCCTGCACATTTTCTGGCAATGCCCGAAAATCCGTCCCCTCTGGAAGAAAGTTTCGGGTCTTATTAATGCCATCTCTTCTAAACAAATTCTACCAACACCTCAAATGGCCCTTCTCACACTAAATACTGAAAAAACTGACCCACATTTGAGATTATTAATAGTCCACATCCTGCTAGTAACCAAAAACAGCATTGCTCTCTACTGGAAAAAATCAGAGTCACCCTCTTTTCAAGACATTGTTGATAAAATCACACTTCATAAATCGTTTGAATATAAACTAGCATTGGTTAATAACCACTGCGATAAATTCTTCAAAAAATGGTCCAAATGGATGGAATTGTTTCCCTGTCACCAACTCAAAAGTGAGTAGTTATTACTCTTGCGTTATACCCACTTCTGCCGAGTACTTATTTGTTTGCTTTTTTCTAATCTGCCATAAAGATCAAGAGATACGGTCCATTTTATTCACTGCTAATTTTTATGATCTTTACCAAAAGGGATGTGGCTTACAGAGGAATAAATCAGAGTAGCCTAAAGACACACCCCAGAGGATCCTGAGAGTCACACTCCCTAACTAAATTCTCTCTTCTTTCCAAAAAATCATCATAGGAGAACATATGTGGTGTCGCCAACACAGTTGTGTCCAGAATCTGTGAGTCTGACACGGACACAGAAGCAGTGTTACAGTGCTGAGCTCTGCACTACAGCACTGAATAATGGTTATAGGGCGCACTGAGTTAGTAATAAAAGGAGGATATAAAAAGAAGAGGCAGTGTGGCTGTGAATACATGCACAGTCAGAACTGGCTGCAAATGCAATGATAACACCAGACCTAGTTCAGCCTCCACATGACTGGCTGCCGGTTTAGGTCTTCTTTCCGCTCAAGATGACCAGTGCACCACATGAGTAGTATGTGGTGTTGCCGACTGTGGCAGAGAGTAGCCTCCTGTCAGGTACAGCAGGAAAAGTTGCTGCCACCTTGGCATGACTTGGAAAAGTTGAAATCCAAAACTTCAGAACCTCAGTTTTCAAAAATAAGAGTCTTCAAACTCCTGATCTAGGCCCCCGATACATCCCCCCTGTTGGTTCCAAGCTTTTTGGTGTCTATATTCAGTCGCATGGTTGCTTCATTTTTAATGTTATCTGCTCAGGTTGAGAAGCAGTCATCACAAGGCAAGGAGAAGTTTCACCACTGCAACCGCTTTGTGTAGCATCAAGAAGAAAACATTTCATTTCATCTAAATCTACACAACAGACTGAAAGGATCCAACAAAACTTTAAAAATTTTAGCAAGAGAATACAGAACTGAAATTGCAGGAATTTTAATAGTTATTTATACGAGCAGCCACTCACCAAACACTGTCACGTTTTTTAGTTGAAATCGATTTTCCGGTGATGTCGTAGTATTCATCAATAGTAAGGTTCCCGTCCGTGTCATGGGCAGAGTCAAAGTTAGTTACTACTCTTGCCGGGATTCCCAAACATCGAAGCGCTAAGGGTACATGAAAGTTTAATATTCGTAGTTTAGTAAATCGGATTATTCATCAAATCCCACTTTTGTCTTCTGCTGAACGTGGTATGTATGATACTATGAACGGAAATAATATTAGTAAGAATGTTTCTAAGCCTTGAAAGATACTTTACATCTCAAAAAGCTCCTATTGTGAAATCAAGATTTCATGATAAAGTTTAGTCGTCATTTCAAAAAGTTTTTGACATGTCGTAGAGACTTCTCAAAAATTTTGTTGAAGGTCCAGGTGCTGAACCCTAAGTAGAGGCGCTCAGCCTAGTATTTTCTCCTGATGCTGAAGGCAGGCTCAACAGGAAGTCAAGGCTCTTGGCTGAGAACTTCTGTGCCTTCATTTTAGCCATCGGTGGGGTCTCAGAACCCAAATCCTATAAAAAAATGTTCATGTACTTATGACATGTCAAAAATTTTTGGAAAAAATGATAGTTCCACTTTTGAAAACATTTTTTTAATGTCACTGTTTAGAAAAATGCATAATTATTGCGTATGCTATCCGTGGTTTTCGCGGGTAGCACTTGTACCTACAATAGTGTTGGGCCTGGTCATATGTCCGTGATTTTTCGCAAAATCGTAAAGACATGTCCTATGTTGATCAGAGTGTTTGATCAAAATCGGCAAAGTCTACTGGGCTGTGAAAAAATTGGACCACACTCGGATGCCAGGAGGGGAAACTTTTTTTCATTTATGTACGAGAAAAATGGAAGAAATTTGGACCAAAATTGGACTGAAATCAATGATGAAACGCTGTCAATTTTTCTTGTGTATGTGTGAATGAGCCCTTGTAACGCTGGTGGGCTTAGACCCACTGCCCATGGGTCGGGTTTACCTTGGAGGGGCATAACTAAGTGACTACCAGGTATTTGCTAGAGCTTCTGATGATGAGTATAGGCTTTGACAACGGTAGTCACTAGGTACCACTCCAGGGCAGTCCGTGGATCCGCAGCAGCTCACTGAAGGGTCAGAGGCACAGGTTCAAGGTACAGAGGAGTGAGACAGAAGTGGAGTTAGATGGTCTGTGGTCAGGGCAGGCAGCACAGGATCAATAAACATAGCCGAGGTCAGGAGCAGGGAGGTCAGAGAGGATGGGTAAACTAGCCAGGTTTTTAACAAAAAGCAGAATATGGAGCCAGGAATGCATAAATGATTGCTATTGGGATAGGAACCAACTTTCGGGTGAGGATTGGTAGGAGGAGCTGCCAGATAAAGGTCTTGCTGGCACAGAATAGGAAGCTAGTCTTTGCAGAACACAGCAGGGGTAAATTCCTGCAGAGACTGGACACGCCCCATAAGGCTAAATTAATTCCATATGCAGCAGTGCTGCAAGAAGCAGACTCAGCAGGACGGCCTGACATGGGAGAAACCACACTGTGAGTGGAGGCGCGCTGAGGAGGCATGTGGGTTACCGCCGTGACAACCCTGAACCTGATACATCCTATTTATTTACATTCATTTCTCAACAGTCATCTCATAGTTGTCAAAAGTGTTAATACGATGGAAGGTTACACGCCTACTATAAAGCTTGTGACAGATATCACCCAAATCATACTATTGACTGTAGATGATAGGGACAAACCGCATCACTTTCTCCAAACACTGATTTCATGAAAGCATTCCTACAATTATAGTTTAGGAGTCAATGCATTTTTTTCTATTTAAGGTTCCTTATGTCCATGCGCTTCCTGGAAAACTTTTGTACAAAGTTGTTCACAGAAAATAAAATAAAAAATATATATATACTGTACTGTATATAAAAAGTAAAAAATAAAATGTTGATGTCAGGTGAGCACAAATCATCACAATGATGCTTTTTTATCCAGTTACCACTACCGATAATGGTTTTATTGGACCATCTTCATGTATTATTTACAGCGTAAAGCCCCCGTCACACACAGCAATCTCACTTGCGAGATCGCTGCTGAGTCACTAGTTTTGTGACGCAACAGCGATCTCCTCAGCGATATCGCTGTGTGTGACATTCAACGGCGATCAGCCCCCCTGCTGGGTATCGCTGATCGTCGCTGAATGTCCTGGACATTTTTTTGATCGTTGGTCTCCCGCTGGCCAGAATGCATCGCAGGAGACCAGCGATCAGCTGGTAACCAAGGTACACATCGTGTTTCCAGGCGCCGGGCAATGCCTGGAAACCCGATGTCTACGTTGGATACCAGCACGCTGCTGCATGGGAGCTGGTAACCAAGGTACACATCGGGTTTCCAGGCGCCTGGAAACCCGATGTGTACCTTAGTTACCAGCTCCCTGCATCAGCGGGCTGGTATCCAAAGTACACTGCGGGTAACTAAGCGACGTTACCCGCAGTGTCGCTGTCCTGTTTGGCAGCTCAGCAGCGATCATGTAGCGACACACCAGCAATCCTGACAAGTGCATATCATTGTCGGGATCGCTGGTGTGTCGCTATGTGTGACGGGGCCCTAACTCTTTACTGTGTGTCTATTGAGTTTGTGTTATGTGATCCTCCATGAACTTCTGCTGACATTTACTGTTTGTTTCTGTTCCTTTTACTCCATTTCCTATTTTCTAGTCCTGACTTTAGTGTAACCTTCCCCATTACAACCAAAGTTTTTTATTTCATCATCAGCTGATTCATATCACTGGTGGGTGAAAATCATGCTCCAGCCTCGTCATCACGATTATTTTTAACCCTGATTCATTGTGCTATTTAAAGGGAATCTGTCACCAGGATTTTGCCACCTCATCTGAGAGCAGCATAATGTAGGAAAACAGACCCTGATTCCAACCATGTATCACTTAATTTACTGGGTGCAGCAGTTGTGACACAATCAGAGTTTTTATATGTAGCGGAGCTCAGAAAGTTGCCCCCGCCCACAACACAGCTGTCTGTGTACATTGTCTATGAGCTGTTTATCAGAGAAGGGGGCCTAGTCAGACCAGGGCTCACGTGAGCTGTAGTCCAGGCAGTGATGATCTCATAGAGATAAAACATTCATTGTATGGAAATAACAAACCACAACCTAATAAATGACACATCCCTGACATCTGTACTTCAGCTGCTATCTCCTGATGTCCTCAGAATAGATAGCAAAAACCTGCTGACAGATTCCCTTTAAGGAATGCAAGTAGCCGTTTCAGAGAGAGAGAAAACAGAAACTCTAGTGCCACCTATTCAAATTCCCAGGGAAGCATCGCATGGCCTATAAGTCTCCTTACACCAAGTTGACACTACAATATATGTTACCCCTTAATATAAGGTACAATAAGAAATTTAAAAAAAATCCACTGGTGGGATTTATCATTCCCAATTCACCAGTTTTCTGGAATAAAAAAGGGAATTTATGTTGCACTTCTTGCGCAAAAAAATGTGCCACTTTTTCTAAATGTAGACAGAGGTTAGCAGAAAGGGATGGGGTCATTAGCCAAAAGGGGTATAAATCATAGTGCAAAAACGATTCTTTTTTGCCTCTCTGAATACCATAGATGTGTTCCTCAACCCCTTCTTCATGCCATGGTCATTCCCCCTTTTTCATTTTTGTTTTTTCCTCCCCTTCTTTTAAGATCCATAATTTTTGATATTTCAGTCAATATAGCCGTATCAGGGCTTGTTTCATGCGGGATGAGTTGTACTTTTGATTGACACCATTGATTTTACCATATAGTGTCCTGGAAAATGGGAAAGAAAATTCCAAGTGCTGTGAAATTGCCAAAAAAAATTCAATTGCACAATCGTTTTTTGGGTTTTTCATTTCATTATGTGATAAAACTGAGTTGGCAATATGACTCCCCAGGTCAGTACGAGTACGCAGATGCCAAACGTGTGCTTCATTTTTTATTTAAGTGTTGAAATAAATTTCCAAAATTAGCATGAAAAACACTGTGAACGCAGTGATACTAAATATGCGCATTTTAAAAGGAGGGTGATTTGAACTTTTGCGTTTTTATTATTTTTTTCATATATTTTTAAACTTTTCTTTTTGCACTTTTCACTGCATTGAACGGTCCCGTAAGAGACTTGAGGCTACTTAAGCGCTGCTATGTATTGCAGAAATGACGATTTCCTATGAATACCAGCCACAAGACGGCGTTCACAGAAGTATCATAAAGACAGGAACTGGGGTCTTCTGCACACCCCCAGCTGTCATGACAACCCGTTGGCACCCCTTGATTACGAGACAGGGGCGCCGATTGCCAGGATTTGTGACGTGCTTCCCGCCAACACGTGTTAAATCCCGCTGTCAGAGATTAACAGCTGGATTTAACTGGTTAACAGCTGTGGGTGGAGCTCTGATCCACCTGTGGCTGTTAAAGGCACATGATGGTTGATTAAATCAGCCATCATGTGCTGGGAAAGATGTGGGTTCAGCCGCATCAAAGTCAGTGACACGAGATATGATGAAAATATACATCATATGTCATGAAGGGGTTATTAAGATAGGAGCATCTTGCTTCAGCGGGCATTATTAAGACTGCACATTAAATTCTGATCTTAACCCCTTCATGACGCTCTATAATGCCATGTAAAAAGTACGGGTGTATACAGCAGACCCCACACAGGCCCAGTGCCAATCCTGTGGACTGCCCTGGCAGTGGGGGCCTCGTTGCCGAGATTTGAATTTCAGTATGCACCGCCATCTTTGCTCGGCAACCTCCGTGTCTGCGTAACAGAGCTGCGGGGGGCTTTCAGGCTATGACGAAATGCCGGCGTAGCCCCCCACGCAGCATGAAGCCCCATACGCAGCACGGAGCCCACCACGCAGTACAGAGGCCCGCTGCCACAACATCACAGAGCCCAGACACCACTGCACCACAGAGCATCGGGACCGCCGCCACCGGATTTTTAGGTATGCTGCAACCATAAGATGCACCCCCATTTTCCCCAAAAATTTTGGGGGAAAAAGTGCGTCTTATTGTCCGAAAAAAAAAAGGTAGTTCTTCTGATTCGCTGTGTCACTTATTCCATGTGCAGGGTGTTGCAGTAGTTTAGGTATCCATGGTTACGACCACTTATATAGTGTCAGTTGGTTAGTTGTTAGTGGTTGTAACCATGGATACCTAATCTACAGCAATGCCTGGCATATGGGGTAAGCAACATAGTTAATCAGAAGAACTATACTACATTTCTAATTGGAGGTATTTGCTAATATTATTATTATTATTCCACCTAATACATATTGGGATATGATCTTGGAGATGAGAATACTCCTTTAAGTTATTTCACCAGTAAACATTTGTAAAGCAAAAACAAAAAATCCATACTCCAGAATTCCTGTTTTTGCCTTGACCATAACGCCATAAAAAATGTAATGATATCATTAAATGTACCCTAAAATGGTACCAATAAAAACTACAGCTCGCTACAGAAAAACAAGCCCTTACGGACCTCAATGGATGGAAAAATTAAAAAGTTACGGTTCTCAGAAATTAGCGCCACAAACCAAAATTTAGAGTTCAAAAATCCAAGCTTGGTCTGGCACTAATCATACCGACTTGCTACAACTTTTCTCATTTAAACCATATATTGAATAACGTAAAAATAAAAAAAAAATAATAAACAATGTTGGAATTATTTGTTTTGGGTTTTTTTTTTAACCATTTCATCCCATTTGGATTTTTCTTTGCAGATTTTAGTAAATGATTTGGCAAAAGTAAATAACTGCAAAAAAAAAAACCCTCATACGGCTGTGATGATGGAAAGATATAAAAAATATTTATGTGCTTGAGTTAAAAAAAAGAGAGGAAAAGACAAACGCGCAGTAATTGAAATTCGGCTTTGGCAAGAAGGGGTTAATAAATTCCCCCATAAAATCTTTTTACTATCTGTCACGGGGGACGCTATTTGAATTTTCAGTGACATTTTGGTTTTCTGTTCCTCTTTTCCAGCGATGACTTTAGTGTAACCTTACCCATCTTTACCAAAAGTTGCTAAAATGCTTTTATTCGTCATTTGCTGAGTCAAACCACTGGAGGGTAAAAACAGGCGAAATCCCTTTTACCACATTTTTTTTCTAGTTTTGATTTCTGATGCTACTATTATAGGGGATGAGCCATAAAAAATGAACTATTGCTTAATTCAGGTGACTTTGATAAATGTATTTAAAAATATATATATTTTATATTATTAATTTTCATGTTTATATTTAAAAAAATAATTCTTATAATTTTCACTCCGGTCCTAGTATCAGGTTCCTAAAGCCGGTTCTTCACATGGACATTAGCAGCAATTGACTGACTCTGACCCTATTTGTTTGTGTAGAAGTATAAACTGAGCATGCTCAGTCTAATCTGGTTCAAAGGTCATTGTGAAGCGAGAGGGAGGAGGTGAGCTGTAACATCAACTATTACGAATAGTCGATCTACTCCATGTTGAAGTTTTAACTATGTAGATAATGATATGGAAAATGGAGAAAAAAATAAAAATATCTAACATTAAAGATAAAAGGTTACATTCATATGTTTCTTGTATTTTTAACAAGCATTACCTGTGCATAAGACGGCTGCAAATACCCAACACTGGCCGTATTTCACTGGCTGGAAACCAGATGAGTACCAGAGACGTAAGATGGAGCAGCTCCCATTCCACTTTGTAGGACTTGTTCCGTCATCATATCTTCCATCCCATCTGCCCAACATTACGCCATTGTCATCATTGCAGTTGATCTACAGGATAGGATTAAATGTTAATAAATATTCAAATTTCTATTGTCAGGATTACAACATTACTGCCAGAATTTTGTATTGATTTGCCATCAGAAAATAATCTACTGTTTAAATCTGCTTTTACTTGAAATGTACATTTTTTTAATTTTGGTAATGTTCTTTTTTTAAATTTTTCACATAATGAGCTGTAATAAAAAAAAAAATCTTGCAATTTTTACACTGGACACTAGTGATATCTCACATGTACATTAGCAGCGCTAGACTGACTACAATGCTATATTTTGCTGTATAAAAGAGGTGTTGTGGATATCTATGGCTGGGGTGCTGCGCTGAAGGTATGGATATATACTCGCACTGCTAGAAGAGGCTTAAATACTGGGAGTTTATTGGTTGACGAGTTTTGGAGTTGTACCGACTCCTTTCTCAAGACAGAAACGAGAGTATTTTCTGTTGAAGCATCTAATGAGCGTGTGAAAAGGTACCAACAATTGTGACTAGTGGATCTATGAATTATCAGCTGTGTACAGTATAAAGGTTATAATTGTACAGGATAGCTATTTGAGCTGTGATATCACCTATTGTGAATGGTCGATCCTGTGTTATCTACTGTATATAGAGGTGTTATCAGTCATTGTACAGGAGGAGGAGGTGAGCTGTGACATCACCTATTGTGAATGGTGGATCCTGTGTTATCTACTGTATATAGAGGTGTTATCAGTCATTGTACAGGAGGAGGTGAGCTGTGACATCACCTATTGTGAATGGTGGATCTTGTGTTAACACCTCAATATACAGTAGATATCACCAGTCATTGTAATCATATTTGTGATGATAATGAGTCTGCTAAAAAGTCTTTGTACAGAAAACAAAGTAGAATTCTCAAGATAGTCCCATTGGCTAGTGTGAAAATGGTGAGTTTTCTGGGGGAGGGGTGGGGTTAACACAGATTGTGATATGAGAAATAAAAATGTCAATTAAAAATATATACTTAACAAAATAACCCAATTTATATAGCCATTTCCAGATTATTCATTCCCTATAAGTAAGATTTTTTCCCCAATGTTCCTATATTCCAATTCTATTGGCGCTGGTCAAAACATTTGGCCTCTCCCATCACTTGTGTATATTCTACCTATGACAGATTTTTATAAAAAATTACACGAATGGTAAATTGATTGCATTCATATCATTCTCTAGTTATACAGGAAGTTATTATTTTCACAGTGATTGTTACCTACCATTGCACTAAGCACTCTGCTGATATATACTGGATCGTTCCTCATGGTATAGTCCTTCAGTGCATTTTTATAGCTTTCCAAACTTTCATCTAGTAATTTCAAGCAAATGTCTATGATATCTTCATCAAACTTGACATTTTATGATGAGAGGAGATAGAATAAAATATTTGTTTTAGTAACTACTAGCCTGTACAGGTTCCGGATTCGATACATTGCTGTTGTATAGCTAGCACTAAAATTGCAAAAAAATAAATTATATATTTGCATGTAAGAAGTTATAGTCCTGGATGAGGAGAATATATCACCAAGGTGGCTAGCCTTGGTGATATAAGTCCCAGGGATGAGGATTCAGCTACAGTAGGATGCTGAGAAGCTTTTAATGAGACTTGATTTTTGGGTCCAGGTTTTAGGAGCAACTAGAAGAGCTTGGGTGGGAATGGCCTCTCCCATATCTCCAGTCCAGGTACTTTATGAGGCAGCTGAGCAGACTCAGAGCTGTCTGTGTGTAGGCGGAAAAAAGGACCTTTTTCTGCTATCTGGGGGGTAAGGTTACTCCTTGTGGAGAGTGACATACCAGCTCTGGCGTGTCGAGGTAAGGAGGCTTATTCACCGTGCAATGCTCCTCTGGGAAATGTTAATATGCAAATTGCCTCTTCAAACAAAGAGGACTTGTACTCTATAGCGCCACCTATTGGAAGTAGCGATCCTACAACTGCTAGTCATTCTATACCAGAGGGAGTGGACTTACTTCTAAATGGGTGATCGCATACCTGCTATGTGAACTGTTTTGTTTATTCTGTCACACCTTTGTGCCAAGAAAAGTCTTGTTTTCGTTTGTGAGGTGTGATCGTTTAGAGTTTTAATAAACCGCTCACTGTTTGGCTATTGATGGTACAGTGGTGGACACCTGGGAACCTCATAGATGCTGAGGCCAACAACAACTCTGGCATCTAATTTGTTAGTCAGAAGGAAAAGAATCCATCTATCACTCCATCAGCCCCCCCTGCAATGAAATGACAAGGTGGCAAAACCACTTGGCATAATTGAGATTCCCTTAGCGTTCGAGCAGGTGCAGATGACTGTAATCTCCACTTCGGAGAAAATTGGTCTGATTATGCTAATCACAATCTGATCAGAGTTTGATCCAATTTTCTTGGAAGTGGAGAAAAGAGAAGCAAACAAAAAAATTCTTCACCTTCTCTATAATATCAGTCCGTGAAAATTGAACCACACTCGGATGTTATTCAAAGCAGTCTGATTTTTTTCCATGGACCCACAGAGTTAAATGGGCAAGTGCAATTTAATTCTCTAAGGCAAATGCTGCAATTGTTTTCTTTCTTTACCGGCCAGACCTTCTCCGATCTACGGTGCAATGAGTTAGTATCATGGTTATATTTACCTGTCCAAAGTTCCAGGAACAGCTAGAGATATGGTTTGCATTGCCAACAAAGACAAAACCATTCTCATTCATAACATACTCTTTCCTCTCTTCTTGATCTTGCAGGAAAACCGCATCATCTACAATATAATTAGGAGAATTAGTGTATAGAGATAATTTCAAACTGATTTCATTTTGTAGCTTCATCTTTCCTATAGTGTAGTTCAGTAGCAGACAAGTTTACCAGGGCCTTAAATGCAGATATCATAACTTAATGGGTGTCTATCGGAACAAAACTGACTGTTCAAACCAAGCACTACTGATTACCTCTTCTAAGGTCTCGCATACATCGTCTATATAACTGCTGCAATTGAGCAATTCATGTTCAAAAACTTACTGTCAGCCAAACACTCTTTTGACTAAGAGATCTTTCTACTGACTCCTCCATAAACATACACACATGTTTATTTCAATGGGTGGAGGCAATAAACCAGTTTTGTAGGACCAAAGGATGGGCATTTAATTGATAAGGTGTTTTTTTCTGTTTAGACATTTATCTTAGAGCCTTATAAACAATACCTGGACACCAAGCATTGAAAAGTATTATGAATTCCCCAAGACTAAAGTTTCTGGTCTGTTGAACATTAGATATTTGCAAATTTAGGGTGTGGAGTCCAATGATGGCGTCAGCTGGAGGGAAGATCTTTATTTCTAAGGAAGTATTGTCTTCACGAAGAACTGATGCATGCCAGTCATTCTTAATGCTACTGCTTGACAAGCCAAAGACTTTCTTCTTCCCATATTGTGTGAGCTTTGGGGTTCCTAAAAGAAAAGAAAATTAGTATTAAAAAAATCTAAAAAATATTATTTTCCCAAAAAATACTTTGGATACATGTTTGCATCCCCCAACAGATTATTAATTTTTATTTCATAAAGAAAATCTTTAATATCTCATCAAAAAAGTGGATCTGTCTTGGGGAAAGTAAGCTTTGCTATTGTGACTGTTGCTCACATCTGTTGTCCTTACAGATTCCAAATTAATAACTTCTACTCTTTCCATTACCCCTATAGTGTTATATAATGTACATGTTTTTGATGCGCTGAAGCAGCTAAGACAACTAACTAGTCTGCCTAGACATCTAACTAGTCTACTAACTAGCCTAACAAGTGTAGGATAATCATCTGGAAAAAAGACTAGGCAGCCACCTAGGGCGGCATTGGTCAAAGGGAGACATTGTAGGAAATACATTTTTTCTTAAAATCTGCCTTTAAACAGTTGTTACAGTCAAATACACAAGGTGTTGTAGTGGCTAGTAATGCTGCAGGTACTGGGTCCAGTGAGCTCTTCCCCTAGAGTCAAGGTAAGCAATTATTGATTTTGTCAACAGTAATGGATCTATGCTGTTTCACAGATGAGCACACAAATAATTGCTAGAGTAATTGGATTTGTCTTTAGACAATTGGATTTGTCTTGACTATTCGTGTGGATTATCCCTTTTGCTCTTGACGCTCTCTGACCTCAGGTACCTGACCCCGGGCATGGCCTCTGACAATCCATTTCTGTTATCCCTTTATCTTGATGTTCCCTCCAGGAATTTGACTTTGGACTGTTACTTGACCAAGCCTTTGTCTTGCCCTCCTCTACTATGAGCCCTCCTGGTATCTAACCTCGGACCTCTTGACTAGCCTGTTTCACAGCTTGTCTGTGAGCAAAGACTCAACGTCACAAATAGAAATCAAAATGAGCATATACTGTATCGTGAATAAATAACTAAATAGTAATAATACATGTAAGTAACATATGGGACTTGGATAACACTATTTTGGTCAAAAAGCATACTAGAGTTAACCGAGCTCCTTGTTATGTACATGTACTATTACTATTTAGTTATTTATTTACTATACAGTAAATGCTCATTTTGATTTTTTTGTTGTTTTTTTTCTTGGCTTTTGTCTGTGAAATGGTAACAGTGTGAACGTGCTTTTACATATTGCATGTATATCAACTTATGCTCTGGTTCACTTCTTTGGTTTTGTTATATTAAACAGATAAGCAATATTATAGAATTATCTTGGAAGAATAGATGAAACTGAATGTGATCATGTGAGAATGTCCTCGACAGCGATATACGGTTATTTGGAATTCATTGGTGTCCCTGGTCTAGTTTTGTGGCTTTAGATTTAAGATGAAGATTAAACCAAATCTGAGTCCTACCGACCACACACAATTATTATATCAAACAAAACCTGATGTGAATGTTACCCAGGTGTAACATGCCCAAGGTTGCATTACATTCATGGTCTTTATCATTTCCAGGGGTTCACGAACTTACCTGGTTCAGTTACAAAGGTTATACTTTCTCTCTTCAGTTCCGAAACTCCATTGATTGACTTCTGCAAACAGATTTTGAAGTCTTGTCCGCGTCTGACTATTAGACGTTTTGTGGTGATTTCATCGGTCTGGTGATTTCTATTATTGGCTTCGATACACAAGTCAAAATATTGGCGAACTGTAAAGGGGAATTTGAAAGAATATTTGAAAATATTTTAAATATTAAAGATTTTAATAGAATTATTGAATTTGGGGGTTAGAGGAAATGATCAAACCTCTCGTTTCCAGTAGATAAGTGAATTTTGAATTTTTTGGGGGGTGTTATGCTTTCATGTGAATCAAATAAAATGAAGGCCAGCCATTTTCTTGGATTGCAGAGTATCTAGAAAAGGGTTACACATTTTTAAAAAGTGTTCTCACCTTCCTGCCCATCTGTTTCACCCTCGCAGATTCACAAACAGTCTTCCTCTGGCCACCTCCAGCTCCAGTTTCTTCTAGTCTTTCTTTATCCCGCGCCGACTCTTTCTGTGTTAACTAGTTCTTGGGGGAGGCACGTTTTGATGTCATGATGTCACAACGTCATGACGTACATCACCCAAAATCTAATCAGTGCAGGAAGTGCCAGTCCATACTAAGAAAAGACCAGAAGAGACTGGTGGGAACCAGCTGAGGACGAGCAGAAAGCTGCGTGGCAAGAAAGGTTAACAATGAACTGAATATACTGTTTTTTGGGGTTTGTTTTTTATTTTGGTCTTGGTTCATTGTGCTCTGGGATCTGTATGAAATTAAATTTCATGGCCAAGTTCAAAAGAATTGCCAATTCATTGGATTTGCTCATCTTGGTGGTCTTACGTTTTGTTTCAGTTTTGCTATGTGATTGTGCACTTGCCATAAGTTTTCTTCAAGAGGTAGCATAAGTTGGCGGTTTACGTACATCATGTAGACATCTGGTCATGTCACCACATTATAACTGTAGGAAAAAAGATATTGACCGCACATCCAAAACTCATACATTGATCTATTGCAGCTTATGGACCCAGTAAGGTTCACAGTGAACCTCTTAGTAGATCCCTAACCTTAAAAGTGCAGCAACTAGCTCTGAAATAGTACTGCCCCAGCAGGGGAAGCAATACAGATGGTCCGCAGGGCCTGTGGTGTGAGGCAAAGCCCCCACATCCCCAGGTCACTCCACCCCACAGGTACAGCACCACAACAACAATGGCCACCACACGGCAAGATAAAAGCCTACTAAGACTTTCACCATAATGTTGCAGTTGCCTTCATACAGACTGATAATAGCTTTGTGTTCAGTTTTGTAAATTTTTTCTTAGCTGCAATAGATAAATGTATGAGTTTTGGATGTGCGGTCCATGTCTTTTTTTATCTACAGTTATAGCAGTCATGTCACCATGTTTCTGTTCCACTCTTCACAGTTCTGTCATGAAGTTCCTGCTGCATCCAACTTGACAACTGGTGACAATTCTGAGGACCTATCTGCAGAAATATCCATAACTCCTTGCTGGGGTTAGGGATGGAATCCTAAGGCTGAATTCAGACATTTGTATATCGCTGTATGAGTGGGAACCAAGATTTTAGGACTGATTGTGCGTGTTTCTTGACCCAAACTCAACAGCCTCAAAAGACCCATGATCGGCCCAAAAACCTTGGTCCATACTTGGATCATGTTTCATCTGAATTCAGCTTTAGCCCCAGAACATGTTGTAGCCATGTACATCCAGAATTTGTTTCCTCCACAACCTTAGTCATTGCCAAGTTATTCTACCTGTTAATCCTGCGTGTATAGTCTCTGGTCAATAAAGTGGAAAAGAGCCTATCTCTTAAGTGGTTAATGAGCAACAAAAAAGAAAAATGTATGGAATGTAACCAAGCACCTTTAAATTCTTGCTTAGCAGATTTCCGTTCAAGAGTAATTGCAAATCTATGACTAAGTATTTTGTGATTATCTTCATACATTAGAATACTATACAGCAGCATTATACTTTTGCACATATAATACTGTATTTATCCTATAGTTACTTATTAATACAAAAAAGAAAATGGTATCATACGGTTATGACCATATCAATCACACACGGACACACGTATAACTCCGCTACTGTACCTTTCTGCGTGTTTGCCATTCTCTTCTTCGTATACAGTCGGCAGCTTTCAGCGTTATGTGTAGCAGACGGTATCACTGACGATAAATGACAGTGGAGCTGAACACTTTTATACTCGCGTTTTCATGTCTGTGAACTCTTGGGTGTAGCCCTTTGCCAACTTTCTCAGCCTCATCACTAAATTCCATGTAACTGATTTGCTAATTCAGATCTCACTATCTACATCAGAACTTCCCTATAAATTACAGCGAAAAGCAAAGTCAAATTTAAGTTATGCAATAAGAAAGTAATTCTGAAAAAAAAAACAATAAAACAATTATTAATAGTGATGAGAGAACATGCTCGGATAAGGTGTTATCTGAGCATCCTCGGGTGCTAACCGAGTGTCTTCAGCGTGATCGAAAAATATGTTCGAGTCCCCGTGGCTGCATGTCTCACGGCTGTTTGACAGCACCTTATTTGAGCACGTTCGCTCATCACTAATTATTAACCATTGCAATGTACATCCTATACCCAAGTGTCTAGAGATGATCAAATCAAACTAGAGAGAATCTACTTAAAATAGAATTTCCTGATATTTGCAGGTTCAAGCTAATTCGAAAAGTCTGCGATTTTGATTTGCAAGGAATTAAACTTTCATTATCCCCCTTAACTTGTTTTTACTGGACTGCCCCTTTATTACTTATCTACAGAATAGGTGAAAATTTCCACATTTTTTCAAATCAGGACACCCACCGACCAGAAAGTTGTTTTTATTCTGACGAGGATCTTTTATCCCTGTTACAAAATGGAGTAACAGATCGTACGCCTAACGATTTCTCCATTCATTCTATATAGGTCTGCCGGAAAAAAGGCAAGCAGTGCAGTTGGCAGCCCCATTGGGAATGAACGGAGCAACAGTCGATCACACACACTGTCGCTCTATTCTAAAGCGAGAAAAAGTTGCACCTTCTGTCAATTGTTGCAGGTCCCAATGGTCGACCTCCACCACAAGGTCAAATGGTCCCAATGGTCGACCTCCACCACAAGGTCAAATGCAGCAAGACAGATAGCAGCTCCACCATATCATTGATCAATCACTGCTGCTGGGACATCTTCTATATCTCTCTCCCCCTACAAAGAGAATTTATTCCCAAGTGGTAAGTAGTGTACTACTCTCATCTACGTCACTGCCGCAGTTACACAACACAATCCTATCTAGAATATTAGTCCAATGTTTTAGGGCTATCTCATCGCACTTCTATTGCAGAGCTGGCATCGTTCTGATGTTCTATCACTATCTTAAAATCACCCTAAAATGGCTGATACATTCAATACCTTGACTTTAATGCAGGCTAAGATAGTTCCTCTCGATTGACTGCTCTATAATATGTGATGTGTTAATTGCAGTATATTGTGAGGAAACCCATGCAGATAAGGTTACGTTTGCCTTCTGCAACTAATACAATCTTCTGCAGTATGTGAAAATTCAGATGGCAATTTTTTTCAGCTATTCAAGCAAATCAAATTGCAAATTGTTAAAATTTGCCAAAAAACTATGAATTTTATAAAATTGTCTCGAATAAGATTCGTATTGAATGAATGAATTTGATCCTCTCTAACCAGGAGCACAAAAAAGTGAACATACTCTATACAAACCCACATACTGTATTTGTTCCATATTTATATCATTATTTCATTGTTTATTTTTCCAAACATTTTGAATCTATGTACCGGTATTAGTAATTGATATTACAAATAAATATGGATTTATTTTATCATTACTTCAAGCAAAGACCTGCTCCGGCAACGTCTGCACATTGGCCTTTGTCACCAGGCACCCCTACATTTACTGTTTGGGCTGAGGCTGCACTAGTGAGGGAGAACGTGGCATTGCCTGCATCACTGTGGGGCATAGGTGCTGTCCAGCTAAAAATATTGGGGTGACTGTAAGTTGTAATAACAACTAACCAGAGAGAGAATTGAGCAGGAGAAACAAAGATGGCTAGGAACCATGTGATGAGTATACATGGAGAAAGTGGGGCAAGCACCTTATCGGCGCTCACTCCATAGTTCACAGTGACTCACATGTGCAGAAGAACTCTGAATGTAGAGCCCATAGAAGGGAGGATGAGGTTCAGATTTTTGAGAGAGTGAAGGGTGCATGTGTGGGATCCTGGGGCCGTAAATGGCATGCATGGTGAGTTAGTATTACAATGAAGACAGGAGGCAGAGATTTCTTACAGCACTGCTTGCCCCAGAGCCTGGAAGAAATCATTAGCATAATGAAAGAATATAAGATTTCTCAACAAGACCATTAATGTGGGGTGTACAGGTAGGACTAGTGTAATATTTCTATTACCTGTATGCCCATATTACTAGGACATATACGTCCTAGGGGGTGACAGATTCCCTTTAATGAGATATTTGCATAGGACAGGGTATATACTTTTCCCATTGCGGTTCCCCTGAGATTTTGGCAAAACTTGCAGCCAAGCAAAAACTATAACACCAGTAAAATCTCAGATCTTCAATGGCTAAATATTCACAAAAGATGGAACAAACTGTAAAAACAAATCTGATTATACTTTTAGATAAGTGACATTGCATGCTGTAATTTAGTCTATCGGCTGCATCTAAGGCCGGGGGGTGTTTTTATTAAGAAAGACATGGACTGACGGAACATGGACATTTACATATGCCTTAACTGCATTTATCCAGAATATGAAGTTTAGTTCTGGGCAAGAAAGCCATAGAGATGTAAAAAAAAATCAAAGAAAAGCAACAAATTAAAGTTGATGATAAAGTTAAACAAATAATAAGATATTTTTTTCTACACTTCCCTTCACCCATATCCATTTCCCTCTAGCTTTAATGGACATACAGTACAGACCAAAAGTTTGGACACACCTTCTCATTCACTGATTTTTCTGTATTTTCATGACTATGAAAATTGTAGAATCACACTGAAGGCATCAAAACTATGAATTAACACATGTGGAATTATACATTACACTTTACAAAAAAGTGTGAAACAACTGAAAATATGTCTTATATTCTAGGTTCTTCAAAGTAGCCACCTTTTGCTTTGATTACTGCTTTGCACGCCGAAAAGGTGAACGGATGGACTCTACATGCCTGGTTCCCACCGTGAAGCATGGAGGAGGAGGTGTGATGGTGTGGGGGTGCTTTGCTGGTGACACTGTTGGGGATTTATTCAAAATTGAAGGCATACTGAACCAGCATGGCTACCACAGCATCTTGCAGCAGCATGCTATTCCATCCTGTTTGCGTTTAGTTGGACCATCATTTATTTTTCAACAGGACAATGACCCCAAACACACCTCCAGACTGTGTAAGGGCTATTTGACCAAGAAGGAGAGTGATGGGGTGCTATGCCAGATGACCTGGCCTCCACAGTCACCAGACCTGAACCCAATCGAGATGGTTTGGGGTGAGCTGGACCGCTCACCGCTTCAATTTTGAATAAATCCCCAACAGTGTCACCAGCAAAGCACCCCCCCACCATCACACCACCTCCTCCATGCCTCACGGTGGGAACCAGGCATGTAGAGTCCATCCGTTCACCTTTACTGCGTGCAAAGCAGTAATCAAAGCAAAAGGTGGCTACTTTGAAGAACCTAGAATATAAGACATATTTTCAGTTGTTTCACACTTTTTTGTAAAGTGTAATGTATAATTCCACATGTGTTAATTCATAGTTTTGATGCCTTCAGTGTGATTCTACAATTTTCATAGTCATGAAAATACAGAAAAATCTTTAAATGAGGTGTGTCCAAACTTTTGGTCTGTACTGTATGTCTGTCTTCAACATTATTTTCAAGTGATGTGCATACTGTGCATAACCAATAACCACGTAACTATGCTTCAAGTGGAACACCATAGTCATTCATACAGAATTGAAAGACAACATGGGAGCATTCATTAAGTTAATGTTTCATACACCATGAACGTAGAGGTGAGAGCAGTAGTAGTGCTCTATCATAGTGAATCTTTCTCATCCTCACTGGGAGCTATCAATAGTGCTGTGCACATCTGAACACTACTGTATAAGTGGAAAGTGCCACTTACCCACACTACTAACTAGGTGTGAGGTTTTCTGCTAGTAGAGATCAGACAAATGCAGACGGACAACATGGCAGAAGGAATGAGAGTTGTGGTACCCGGTAAAGAAAGTCTGTCCGATCAAGACTCAGACTTTCTCTGCAGTGCACCATAGTTCTCCTTCCTTCTAGGCTGTCCATCTACATTTTTATGACTTCTACCAGCAGGAAACATCATGGCTAGTTAGTAGTGGGGGTGAGTAGCACTTGCCATATATAGTGCTTAGATGGGCACAGCGTAAAGGGTATGCCACACTAAACAATATCGCTAACGGGATCGCTAAAAAACGTCACTATTTAGCGATCCCGTTAGCGATGTTGCTGTGTGCGGCAGCTTCCGGCGACGAGCTTCCTGCTGGGATCTCGCTCGTCGCTGGAAACGATCCGGACCCTTTTTTCTCGTCGGCGCTCCCGCTGGGTGAGTATGTAATCGCTGTGTGGCACCTTTTCTTAGCGATTTAGCGGTACTTTTGTACCGCTAAATCGCTAAGAAGATCGCTAACGGCGATAGCGCCGTTAGCTATATCGCTATGTGTGGTCCCACACTAGCGATATTAAAACGATCCCGCTAGCGATCTCATTAGTATGCGACGCTAACGAGATCGCTAGCGGGATCGAGTAGTGTGGCAGTACCTTTATTGATAGCTTGCAGTGGGGGTGAGAAAGATTCAGTATTATAGAGCACTGTTACTGCTCTCACCTCTACTCACTGGCGCCGCTATAATGAGGCGAGCTGAGCAGTTATTTCAGGCGGCGGCAGCCAGGGGGCGGCAGAGCAGAACTC
>VIAB01011700.1:60666-77716 GCA_009801035.1 Oophaga pumilio
GCAGTTCGCCTCAGGCAGCACAGAGGCTAAGTTCACCCCTGCCTCTACTGGAAGGAAACTGGAACCTTTTATGCTCTTTATCATTTTTAGGGATATGGTTATGCATTTTAATGCCAAGTCCATGCTGCTCTCTGCCCCATTTGTCAGCAGGAACTCAATACATTAACTATTAACCGACACAGTGCAGCTCTTCTAATGAACTGCACCTCAGATCTTCTACCAGTGGCATTTGATTGGCAATTATGTGACTGGGGCAATTTTCACAATAATTAGTCACAAACTCTCATAACTGATGCTGTGATCCTATTTATTAGTGCACAATATGTCGCATATATATTGCACTTATATTACAACACCACAAATCACACTGCAGTAAGAAACATGTACTTAACACAGCAGAAAATACACAGCACAAGATAGCACAAAGCTCAACAAAACATGCATAAAGATGACCATGTATATTAACAAGACAACTTGGGCAACAAGATGTTATCCACACTACAGAAGAGTGAATGGTAACCCATAACAAAAATATGGCAGTCCTTGATAGCTCAGAAACTTTGTAGGGTTATTGTGACGTAAGCCCTTAATTTTGATAAAAGTACATAATGTAATAAATTATGGCTATGATTAAAGGTGTCTGAACACACATTGCATCATACCCTACAGTTTTGGGGATTGCGGAACCAGTTACAATGTCAATGCTGATGCCTGCTTTATACAGAAATGGCCATGATGGGTATGTGGGCATCAGAACTGGACCATAAAGTGAAGAAAAAGATGGCTAAGCCGGTTCTCTTAGATAATGTATTATTGGGAATCTTTTGATCCTGACAATTGTTTAGATACTACTTTGACATGCACCACTTAGATAAGTACAACCTTTGACGTTAATTGTATTTTCTAATGGCAGTAACCTACTTCTGCCTGATAATGGTCCTGCCACACTGAAAAAGTCTTCAGGAATGGATGGAGGAACACGAACAGAGTTCAAGGTATTAACTTTGCTATAAAAAGTCAAGAATCTGTGGTTTGTGTTGGAAAAACAAGTCCTATCCATGGAGGTCCTTTCTAAAGAATTTACTGCTAATGTCTTGGGTGCCAGACGCCACAGGACACCTTTGAAAGTCATGTAAAGTCTAATCCTCAGAGCTATTTTGGCAGTGCAAGGATGGTCTGGAGAGTATTAGACAAATGGATGTCATGTTTCTATATGCTTTGGCTGTAGAGACAGGTGAGAAGAGCTGGCAATACATTAGTAAATAAGACTTCCTAATAAGAGTATTGAATAATGGGCGATCTATTTAAGGTTTCACTAAATTTCATAAGAAATAACATGCATGGGCTCGTAATGGGACATTGATGTGGCACATGGTGGTTTTGCCTCATAACAAATTCATGTGTTATATGAAAGAACAAGCTTACAAGCAAGCAAGCAAGAACAACGTTCTGTTAATTCTGCAGAAAAGATATTATATTAATATAAAGATACAGGGGTTAACTTACGAAAACTCATGTCTTCTGCCGAGGATGTTCTCTCTGTATCTGTAAATGTTCAGTTAGGAATTTACAAACCATGTAAAGGTACAATCTCAAAGTTCAACGGGATTGTAAAAATGCAGAAGGGAAATGTATCTGTGGAATGTTGGTATTTGTCTATTGTCACTATTGTTTGCTTTCCTCTGATCTGCTGAAAACTCAGATCGATCTTATCTAATCTAACCAGTCTTTATCTATCTATCTAATATCTATCTAGTATTTGTGAGCAGGTTGCGGGATGCAGTGACGGACAGGAGGCAGAGCAAGGGTTAACAGTTTTACTCAACAGGGGAATACTCCACGCAGGGAGGCAAACAGTTAAAGGAAGGACAAAAACAGTTCAGATGCAAAAAGATGTGCAGTGTCAATGAAAACAAGGGAAAAGATAGTAGCAGTTCTTGTTAAATCAACTTAGCCTGTCAGTCGTTTTCCAGGCCGTGGCAATTACGGAGCAGGCGATAACGCCAACAACGGCTGACGCGGGGTTGTTCCTTGGGGTCCTGTAGGCAACGATGGTCTGTCTTCTGGCGGCAGCGGTGGGTGTCCTGTACCTTCTGCTGAGCCCCTAGTGCATATGCTGCAGTAGCTGACAAGGGTGCGGGCCACATCACTGTACGAGCCCAACGTGGCTCTGCAAATATACACTGGAAAAATCAGGGCGCAAGTGTCTGTCCTGTACCCGGTCCCTCTTATGTGGCACGTGTGCTGTACTCACGGACATGGTGCGTACGGCACATTGTTCTCTGGTAGTCACCGGACACTGACCTGCGCGATGTTAGTGCTCCCAGGATGGAGCACTCATCTCTCTGAGCTGCTGCAGAGCGCATGGCTCCTCCCAACGCACGGTCCCTCTGCAAGCAGGGTCTGTCACAGCGCCGGTACTCGGTGGGGGAAAGCGGAGCGCACCACTCGCCTGACTGCGCTGCCCCAGGTTGGCGCAAAACTCCCCGCTGCTGCGTGCGCTTTTTCTTTTATAGAACCCTGCATCCTCGGGTCAAGAGGTTGGTCCCACATCTTATTTCTTCCCCCAGGCAACAGGGGATGCAGCCTCAACAGTTCTGGACTCAGCACGCAGGTATCCGCGGTCTGGTCCTCCCCCTTACATATTATCTATCTATCTAAAGAAAAGAAAACGAAAAACAGCACAGGCAGATAGTGTTACTAGGTGCCGTGCCTCCAAGGCAATAACCAAATCTCCTTATACGGACAAAAAATGAAGGCAGCACAGAGGCTCATAATCCTGACCCGAAACGTTGCCATTTTAGGCAATTAAGTAGCCACATTTTTTCACTCTGAACTGGTGTGCTGCCTTTGTTTTTTGTTTGTATCTATCTATCTACAGTTGTGCTCAAAAGTTTACATACCACAGCAAACTACTGTGTTTTCTCTTTTTAAATCAGAATGACAACCCAAAACATCCAAATGACCATGATCAAAAGTTCACATACCCCATTTCTTAATACCGTGTATTGTCCCCTCTAACATAAATGACAGCTTGAAGTCTTTTGTGGTAGTTGTAGTTGAGGTTCTTTATTTTCTCAGATAGTAAAGCTGCCAACTCTTGGCAAAAAGCCTCCAGTTCCTGTAAATTCCTGGGCTGTCTAGCATGAACTGTGCGCTTGAGATCTCCCCAGAGTGGCTCAATGATATTGAGGTCAGGAGACTGAGATGGCCACTCCAGAACCTTCACTTTGTTCTGCTGTGGCCAATGACAGGTCGACTTGGCCTTGTGTTTTGGATCGTTGTCATGTTGGAACGTCCAAGTACGTCCCATGCCCAGCTTCCTGGTTGATGATTGCAAATTTGCCTCCAGTATTTGCTGATAACGTGCTGCATTCATCTTTCCTTCAACTTTGACCAAGTTTCATGTGCCTTTGCAGCTCACACATCCCCAAAACATCAGTGATCTACCTCCATTCTTTACAGTAGGAATGGTTTTCCTTTCATCATAGGCCTTATTGACCTCTCTCCAAATGTAACGTTTATGGTTGTGGCAAAAAAAAGTCAATTTTGGTCTCATCGCTCCAAATTACCTTGTTCCATAAGTTTTGAGGCTTGTCTCCATGCTGTTTTGTGTATTATAGGCAAGATACTTTGTGGCATTTGGCAGTAATGGCTTTCTTCTGACGATTCGACCGTGCAACACATTAATCTTCAAGTGCCTCCTTATTGTGCATCTTGAAACAGCCACATCACTAGTTTTCAGAGAGTCCAGTATTTAAGCTGATGTTATTTTCCTGGCAGTTGTGGATGAAATTTTTGTTTGTCTGCCTGACCGTGGTTTTGTTTTTACAAAACCCCTGAGTTTCCATTTGTAATCACAGTTTGAACTCTGCTGACTGGAATCATCAGTTCCTTGGATATCTTTTTTGTATCTCTTTCCTGCTTAAACAGTTCATCTACCTTTTCCCGTAGATTCGTTGACAACTCTTTTGTACGAGGCTGGCAGATGTCTGACAGACGAACACCTGATATTTCCATGGACAGTGTCTAAATTGCAAGGTTCCAGCGTGTTGTGAGCTGGGCAAGGAGGGACACAATAACCCTCTGTCAGAGCAACCGTCTGGTTTTACAAAACATCTATCATTGCTGGCATCTACCCAGGTGGAGACCTTTTTCACAATTGGTTTGCTGGTAGCAGAAGATGGTACCTTCATCTCAGTATAGACACTAAATTTTGCAAGAGCTGTAACCACTAAACATCACACTTTCTCATGGTGAGAAAACAAGACTTTGGTATTGCACCAGCTATGGCCCTTCTAGCTAAACAAGAGGTCAGAAAACCTGTCTTCTCATCACTCAAGCAGCCCATTCAACCCTATCACATGGAACAAAGCCACCACAGCAAGCAAAATGTGGTCAGGTCACTCACAATTTTTGAAAGTTAAGTTCTAAAATACGCACGACATACATATTCACTTAACTTGTTGTATACCCCAGATACCAGTCAGGCTTCGCTATGTGAAAGGGTTCAGCGTCAGGGAATATGTGTCCCGAAGGACATAATATCTTTCTACGAGGAATTCTGGTAGAAAAAAATTTACGTTTCTACAGATTTTATTCATTTATGTATTTATTTACATCTAACCATCATATTGGAGAAATGATGCACAAAACTTGTTTTCAAATATTGCTTTCAAGTTCCAGTTATTCTTATGTTGTACTGTAAAGTTTATAAGCTACCTTATATAGTTTCAAGCAGAGCTTTACCAATTTTGGACCTTGACCATAAGCGTGCACAAGACATTAAATTTAAGGGTGTGTTCTCTGGTAATGCAGTCCTAACTTTATAGCATGTAAGATCCCTGAAAACTTAGGAAGGAAGCATGAAGATATGGTAATATAGTGAAGTTTAGTATATATGTAAAAGTCACTATCACTGACCGGACCCAGTTAGTAGGATACCTACAGATATCATGCTGTTAATCAGAGAACTACAAATACCAGATTGTCAGCATATCTCATTAATTTGAGCTGACTCTACCAATGATCTGCGGATACTTATCTCATGCAAAGATTGACATGGATAAAAAAGGGTTTATATGCTGGATGGATATTTTGAGGATCTTTTGGTATACTTCACTTTGTCAGGCAGGTCCTATTTAAGTAATTTCTTGATTGAGAACAAGTGTGGCAGTAATCAGGCCTGGGTGTGGCTATGAATTTTGAACTCTGCTTCCGAGTTATGTGATAAATCATAGTTAATTTACAGTTGTGCTCAAAAGTTTACATACTCTGGCAGAATTTTTGTTTTCTTGGCCTTTTTTCAGAAAATATGAAGGAACTGGAGGCTTTTTGCCAAGAAAAGTGGGCAGCTTTATCATCTGAGAAAATAAAGAACCTCATCCACAACTACCACAAAAGACTTCAAGCTGTCATTGATGTTAGAGGGGGCAATACACGGCATTAAGAAATTGGGCATGTAAACTTTTGATCAGGGTCATTTGGATGTTTTGAGTTATCATTATGATTTAAAAAGAGAAAACACAGTAGTTTGACAATAAATAGCTTCACCCAACCAGTAACCGTGAGCGGAGAAAAAGTTTTGGTGTTATTCATATTCTCTGAAAAAAAGGCCAAGAAAGCAAAAATTCTGCTGGGGTATGTAAACTTTTGAACACAACTGTATGTTTTAAGGGGTGGGAGGCAATCACTTTTGTAAACAGGGCCCTGTAAGTTTGAATTTCTTTTTCCCTTAATCATAAAGACCTTTATTTAAAAACTGCGTTTTGTATTTCATTGTGTTATCTTTGTCCAATTAAATTTGTTTGGTGATCTGAAACATTTAGGTGTGCAAAAGAATAGGAAATCAGGAAGAGGGCAAACACTTTTTCACACAAATGTATATGTATACCTGTATGTATTTGTGTGTGTGTGTAACTATGTATCCAAACTATCTGTGTGTATAGAAACACTATATTATGTGTATATGGCATTTCTCATGGTGAACTGCAGTGAACTCATTGAGCTCAGCACTGCACCGTGAGACTTTTTCTTATGGTGCAAGAGGTGATCTCACTGAGGTCACCGCAGTTTATCAGCTCAGCTGGCAATAAACAGTCGTGACCTGCGGTAACCTGCGCTCACAGTAACTCATTCCTCAGTATTTCTCAGCCAGGACGGTTGCATCTTGGCACCATCACTATCACAGTGATCAAAATAAAGAAAAATAGTAAATCAAACACCCCTTCATCACCCCCTTAGTTAGGTAAAAAATAATAAAATTAAAAAAAGTCTTTATTTCCATTTTTCCATTATGGTTGGGCTAAAGTTAGGGTTTGGGTTGGGCTAGAGTTAGGGTTGGGGCTAGGGCTAGGGTTCGGGCTAGGGTTAGCACTGGGCTAAAGTTAGGGCTGGGCTAAAGTTAGGGCTGGGCTAAAGTTAGGGCTGGGCTAAAGTTAGGGTTGGGCTAGGGTTAGGGTTGTGGTTAGGGTTATGGTTGTGGTTATGGTTGGGATTACGTTTATGTTTGGGATTAGGGTTAGGGGTGGATTAAGGTTAGGGTTGGGGTTAGGGGTGTGTTGGGGTTAGGGTTGTGGTTAGGGTTATGGTTAGGGTTGGGATTAGAGTTAGGGGTGTGTTGGGGTTAGGGTTGGAGTTAGAATTGGGGGTTCCACTGTTTAGGTACATCAGGGGGTCTCCAAACGCGACCTAGCGCCGCCATTGATTCCAGCCAATTTTGCATTCAAAAAGTAAAATAGTGGTCTCTCCCTTCTAAGCCCTGCCATGAGCCCAAATAGTGGATTTTCACTACATATGGTGTATTAGCGTACTCAGGAGAAATTGAGCAACACATTTTGTGGTTGTTTTCTCCTGATACCCATGTGAAAATAAAAAAAATTGATTTCAAAGTAAATTTTTTGTGAAAAAAAGTAAAATGTTCTTTTCCTTGCACATTGCTTTAGTTCTCGTGAAGCACCTGAAGGGTTAATAAACTTCTTGAATGTGGTTTTGTGCACCTTGAGGGGTGCAGTTTTTAGAAATTGTCACTTTTGGGTATTTTCTGTTATACTGACCCCCCAAACTCACTTCAAATGAGGTGGCCCCTAAAAAAAATGGTTTTGTAAATTTTGTTGGAAAAAAAAAGTCTTTATCTTTGATGATATATAATTTTCTGGACTTGGGTTAAGACAAAGTGTGAATTAATTTAAACTTTTAATCTTTTCCACGCTACACCCTAAAAAGAACCTACAAGTACAGAAAAGGAAAATGAACAAAGCGAGATGACATATGGCTGCCTGCTAGAATTTGCCGTTGTTAGGGCTGGCGGAACGCACAAAATAAATATAAATAATAGGTGCGTTCGCAGCCCGGGGTCCACCGTGCAGGCAGAGCCTGCTGCTAGTAAGATGGCGGTATAGGCAAACTCTGTTACTTCACAGAGTTGCAAATATAAATACTGTGGCACAATATGGCGGTATAAGCGAACTCTGTTACACCACAGAGTTGCTGAGGTAAAGATGCAGAGATAGGTACTGTGTCCTGTTAACTCCACAGGGATACACAGATAACTGTTGTGAGGATAGCAGTCCGTGATCATGCAGACAGCAACGCAATCAAGCAATCTCCTCACCGGAGAAGCCGGTATTCTAGGGGCTTATTTCAGCCAAGCCCTAACCACGTGCACACAAATCTCCTCACCGGAGGTGCCGGTATTCTAGGGGCTTATTTCAGCCGAGCCCTAACCACATGCGTGCATGTTCACACTGGCACAAAGCACATAATGCAATTGATGCTAGCTCATGGCCGCATGGCCATACAACCCTTTTATAGAAGCAACTACAGGGCCTGCCAGAAAAGGACCAATGAGAAACTGTTCAGAACACATGTAGTTTCAGGACCTTCCTGGCGGACCAATAGGAGCTGCTGCAGTACCTGAGCATGTGACCCCTAATCTCCAATGAGAGATCTTACCCTGGGCATGCTCAGAAGGGGAAACGCAGGACTTAGTCCTAAAGATGTCTGCTCGCCGCTGATCAGTACTAGCCATAATATCAGAACCTGGAGAGGCAGCAGTAAACCTCTGCACAGTACTAGGCTGAGCAAGACGCTGGGACCACTGTCTCTGCTGAGGAGACTCCACTGCGGCCGGAGACGGATGGGGGACCGCAGCGGGAATAGCTCGAGATTCCCCCTGTGCAGAGGCGGGAACTTGACCTCTAACAGCCGTACCTGTGAAATATATTTTAGAATTTCTTTTTATTGGTATATAATCAAGGGCCAGATCCCTGTGCAGGGGTGACAGGGTAAATAACAGGGCGCCCTTGGAATCTGATAATTAGGGTGTCTTGCCCCAAGGCTAACCATAGTAGCTTTTTGAGTTGACAGTCAATACATGCTGAAATTTATTTACCCATGTACTTAAAAAAAAATTCTAAAAAAAATAGTAACAATCAAAATTTTTTAGCATTACAGTTTTTTTTGTATGATTTTAATGTTTTTTATATTAACCCCTGATAATCCGATGATACTACTGCACTGATTCTGTTTCTGCTGCACAAAGCTCCAGAAAACAAAACATACTGCGTGCTCCTACTGCAAATGCATCAGTGTGAAAACTGCAATATTGCAGATATTAAAAAAAAAAAATACCCTTGTAAAGCTTTTGAAGTACAGGGTTAAACTAAACTCTGACTGTCCTAAAGTTACTGTCTGTTTCCAGTAACAGCAGTCAGCAGTTATCGTATCAGCTTGTAACAGAAGAAAACCGAAGTCCGAGGAAGTGAACCGCAATTGTGTCAACATCATTGAGAAATATTCTTTTGCATTATCAACACTTTTTCTTTCCTAATATGTTAACGAATGGGGATTGTTTGTTTTTTCTTGTGTATTCGTAAAGAGAAATAAAAAATGTAGAGGACAGTAGTAAAGTAGTCAATCACTGTAGTGTCTCATGCGTTCCAACAATTCTAGAGAAGACTGAGCATATGAGGTCACCTCTGGTTACTGCAGAAGGATCTACGCTGATCTATCGCTTGGTGATCCTTGCTTCCAGTGACATGTCTGGCTTGACTTGATCCAAAATTGATTTGTTTGTTCTTCTTGCCATCAATGGTATCAATAACATCCTTCTCCAGCACCACATTTCGAAGATGTTGATTCTTCTTCTGTCTTGTTTCTTTATGGTCCAGGTCTCGCATTCGTATGTTACCACAGAAAATACCAAACTTTGTGCCAGTGAAATATTCGACAATTTGAAGACCTTGCCTAGTGACTTCATTGTTGATCTTCGCTACACCAAAATCTTTATTTCTGAAGAATGAGTAGAAAAGAAATTTTGTAAATGGCAGTCCAGACTCAGAAGATAGCTGATTTCAGAGTGCGCGCCCCCAGGGGGATTGACATCCAAGTGATCCCCAGACATAAACATCAGTAAAAAAAAATGTGGCGCAAAGCCAAAGTATTGTAATCCAAGAGCTGCCTCCCATTTTTTCTACTCATCTGTAAAATGAGTCAAGGAATATCGCATCTTCAGATAAGAGAAAAGGTTGGTGATAATGGTGACCATTGGGTGAGAGGAATGCCAGCACGTGGCCTGAAAGGAGCAGGCATCAAAGGAAAAGAACTGGAAGGGAAAGGCGTAGAGATGGAAGACACATCACTATGGTGGTTCATGCTGTCCAAACAGAGGGCAGCATAGATCGCAACCTGGCTGCGCGATGGTTTGCCGTAGAGTTTCAGAGATAATATACTTTGCTGCAAATCTGGACAGCGACCATAGCAATAGACTAGTCTGGCATCTCCCCTGGCCGGCTCGTCCTAGCACCAGATCAGCTGATTGATGGGTCTCACAGATGGAACACGAGAGAGAGACCTGTCAATCACCAGCTGCAGAGCTGGGAAAAGCCGGCAGGGTGTCTGGTTTCCAACTACGGTCCCCTAGTTGGATCTTCAAAGTATATTATCTCCAAAACACCAAAACGTTTTATTTGTTTTATTTTTCTATATTCATAGGGTATTTCCTACTAACTTAACCGGGTAAAATAGGTTGTCCAGTACTTTTAAATTAATGTCCTATCTCTAGGATAGGTCATCAATGTCTGATCGGCCGGGGTCCGACACCTGGCACCCCCACCGATCAGCTGCTATCGGTGTCGGCGATGGATGCCGTCCGGAACTACTCACTTGCCAAGTTTCTCCATCTACTTGTAGTGGCAGCCGCCAGGGTACTACACATCAACCTACATTGATTTCAATAAGAGGAGGATGTGCGGTACCAAACCCCGGCTACTACAAGTAGACAAAGCAGCTCGACAAGTCATCAATGTAAAAGTAGTGGACAACCTCTTTAAAGTAAATCCCATGTCTGGTAGAAAAATTAGCATTCACCTTGCACAGGTGTTAATTTGATTTTTATATACATCATTAAGGCTTTGCAATTAGGCAAATTACTTTTTTTGTGCAGTTCCTACAGAACATTATTGAAAAATGTAAACTTAATCCAAAACTTAACACAAAGCAAAAGTTTTCTGCCCACTTCTGAAAATATAATTTTTTACACATGTCTGCTACCAAAAACAGGGAATATGATTCAGAGTATGCAGTAAGAATCATATAGGGTTACACCATTTTATTGCCCTATATAACCTTTACATTTTTATCTCTGCAGATATCCCCGCTTCAAAATATATCATAGAGTACAATATTAATTTAACTATTTACTTGCACACTTTATTTTTAGGGTGAACCCCAAGAGATGTTTTCTTTATGGCAATAATTTTACATTTTTCATATCTGATAATTTGACAAAGTGGCTTTATGTTGATTTAGAGCCAAAGGCGTAGCGAGGGGTTCAGCTCAGGGGGCGCTAAACATCTGAGTTGGCCCCAAACCAGGTAACCCTAATTACAACTACAGTGATGCACCCTAATTGTGGGCATAGGGGAACCTCAGCAGGTGACCATGGTGTTACTAAAACTAAATCTCTATACAAAGTCCAAAGCCGATGATACTGCCATATTTCACCCATATAGTGGTAGATACCAGTCCTGCAGAACATATAAGTGATTACAGTACAGTTGTAGATGGTGACTTACAGCTGATGTTCTTTCCAATGGAGTCATTTATTTTTTATGTCTTTTCCATATGGACCAGGTCGCTAGTATTATGAGCAAACAGCTCCCCTATACACAGTGTGGTGGGCCCCCTGCTCCCCTATACACAGTATGAGGGACCCACAGCTCCCCTATACACAGTATGAGGGAACCACAGCTTCCCTATATACAGCATGATGGGCCCACAGCTCCCCTATACACAGTATGAGGGATCCACACCTCCACTATACACAGTATTGTGGGACAACTGCTCCTCTATACACCTTATGAGGGGCAAACATCTTTCCGATATACAGCATGATGGGCCAACAGTTTCCGAATACAAAGTATGATGGATCCACAGCTTCCCTATACACAGTATGAGGGGCCCACAGCTTCCCTATATACAGCATGATGGGCCCACAGTTTTCCTATACACAGTATGATAGATCCACAGCTTCCCTATACACAGTATGGTGGGCCCGCTGCTCCCCTATACACAGTATGTTGAGCCCACTGCTTCCCTATACACAGTATGGTGGACTCACAGCTCCACTATACACAGTATGATGGGCCCACAGTTTCCCTATACACAGTATGATGGGCCCACAGTTTCCCTATACACAGTATGATGGGTCCACAACTCCACTATGCACAGTATAATGTGCCCAGTGCTCCCAAAAAATACTATATAATGACCTCCACAGTAGTCAACACTTGTGCACTTGACCCCATCCCATCCCAACTCCTCCCCAATCTCGCCATCACTCTTATCTCATCACTAACTCACCTCTTCAACCTATCACTAACTTCAGGTACCTTCCCTTCTGCTTTCAAACATGCCACAATCACGCCTATCCTCAAAAAGCCAACCCTCAACCCAACAGCTATGTCCAGCTATCGCCCAATATCGCTGCTCCCATTCGCTTCCAAACTCCTGGAGCTGCACGTCCACACTGAACTTTCCTCCCCTCTCTCATCTAACCTGCTCTTTGACAATCTACAGTCTGGTATCCGCCCCCATCACTCCACTGAGACAGCCCTGACCAAAATTACTAACTACCTACTTACAGCCAAAGCGAACAGACAATACTCTATACTCCTCCTTCTAGACCTGTCCTCTGCTTTCGACACAGTTGACCACTGCCTCCTACTACAGATCCTCTCTTCCTTTGGCATCAAAGACCTCGCCCTATCCTGGATCTCCTCATACCTCTCAAACCGCACATTCAGCGTCTCCTACTCACACACTACCTCCTCATCCCACCCTCTCTCTGTTGGAGTTCCCCAAGGCTCTGTTCTAGGACCCCTGCTCTTCTCAATCTATACACTTGGCCTGGGGCAACTCATAAAGTCCCACGGATTCCAGTACCACCTTTATGCCGATGATACTCAGATCTACCTCTCTGGCCCAGATGTCACCTCTCTGCTCTCCATAATCCCGGAATGTCTATCAGCCATATCCTCTTCCTTCTCCTCCCTCTTCCTCAAACTGAATGTGGAAAAATCTGAACTGATCATCTTTCCCCCATCTCACAGATCTTCCTTACCCGACCTATCTAAAACAAATGACAACATCACTCTTTCCCCTGTACTGGAGGTCCGCTGCCTTGGAGTAATCCTTGACTCTGCCCTGTCCTTCAAACCGCACATCCAAACTCTCTCCACCTCCTGCTGCCTCCAGCTCAAAAATATTTCCAGAATCCGTCCCTTCCTCAACCCTCACTCTACTAAAATGCTTGTGCACGCCCTCATCATCTCCCGTCTCGACTACTGCAACATCCTTTTCTGTGGCCTCCCTGCTAACACCCTCGCACCTCTCCAGTCCATCCTTAACTCTGCTGCCCTACTAATTCATCTCTCTCCTCGCTACTCCTCCGCTTCTCCCCTCTTCAAATCTCTCCACTGGCTCCCACTCGCTCAGCGTATCCAATTCAAATTACTAATACTGACCTACAAGGCCATCTATAACCTGTCTCCCCCATATGTCTCTGAACTAATCTCCCGATATCTTCCCTCACATAATCTCCGATCCTCCCAAGACCTCCTTCTCTCCTCCACACTTATTCGCTCCTCACCCAACAGCCTCCAAGACTTCTCCCGAATATCCCCCATCCTCTGGAATTCTTTGCCCCAACACGTCCGACTATCAACCACTCTCGGATCCTTCAGACGTAACCTGAAAACCCATATCTTCAGGAAAGCTTACAGCCTGCAATGACCCTGCTACCTCCTCACCACTACCGGAGATATCGCCTCAACCAACACCGGAACTGCTGCAATCCCCCAACCTGCTGTCTCCGTCCCCCATCCTGTAGAATGTAAGCCCGAAAGGGCAGGGTCCTCTCCCCTCTGTATCAGTCTGTCATTGTTAGTTTGTTTACTGTAAGTGATATCTGTAATTTGTATGTAACCCCTTCTCATGTACAGCACCAAGGAATCAATGGTGCTATATAAATAAATATTAATAATAATAGTAATAATAGTCCTCACACTGTATAATTGCTCCACACAGTAACACCCACACTATATAATGGCCCCCACAATTTATATAGGCCTCGACACTATTTAATCATCCTAGTAGCCCCTCACACTGTATAATGGCTCCCACAGCAGTCCCGATATTATATAATGGCCCCCAGACTGTATAAAGGCCCTCACACTTTATATTAGCCTCCACAGTACTCCCGACACTGTATGATGGCCCTTAAACTATATATTGGTCCTCACATTAGTTCTCACACTGTATAATGGCCCCACAGTAGTCCGCAAACTTTATATTAACTCGCACACTGTATAAGGCCCTCCTGCGGTAATCCCCACACTTTATGATGGCTCCCAAGCTGTATAATGGCCCTCTCATTAGCTTCCACACTGTATAATGGCCCAGGCAGTAGTCCCCACACTATATTATGGTCCTCGCACTTTATGAGGACCCCACATCATATGAGGGAGCCTTATAATAGTCCCTACAATGTATTCCCCCCCCCATACTTTATGATGCACCCACAGTCACATTGCAAGTTTTAATTAAAGAGCATGGGTGGACCAATGAGAACTAAGACATCATCGTGCTGGCGCACACTCAGTACTTCAGAGTCCGGATGCGGTGACATCACTGCACAGCACTGGGTCTCTGACGTCCTGTGCGGGCGCCAGCATCTAGGTTGGTGTATTACCCACCCATGCTGTAAACCGCAGGAAGCCATGTTGGCTACAGCATTACCATGTATGCTAGGCAATCGCTGCATGTTTATTGGCTGTCTAACAGCTGCAAGACATGCATGGCGCTCGAGCACCCCAATGCATGATCAATTGGTGAGCACATGCACTCATCACTTGTCTTGCAAGTGCAAATAGTATACATGATGCATGATACTACCGGATCAGACTCATGACAGCAGGCGCACTTTCACGATTTGGCAGTCTGCAGTCACGTAGACTGACTGCAGACTTTTATCCCAAGCCTGGATAACCGCTTTAAAGGCAGCCTGACAGGTGACACATGCTGCTTAAACCATGTGCGACATGTATCACGTGTCAGGCTCCCTTTAATAACCTCACATTAATAAGTTGCAATGGTTACTGGACGGCGGCTTGTTATATTAACAGGCCGGACTGAGACTATGCGACTGTGCTAGCCAGTGTGCAGAGTCTCAGTCAGTCAGGGGATCAGGCATTTTACTGCCCTCTCCCTGACATCTCAGAAGCGACCATGGCACCGGGTGATCCCCTTCATGCAACGGGATCGGGATGACAGCCCCTTCTGCCTCCTCTCCCCCCGGTAGTTAGGCTACTGTTTAGAGCCATTAATTGGACATGGGACATTTTAGGGCTAGGTTGATTCAGTGCGAGGGGTCCATGTATAAATTGCAGCACAAAAACATATTTTTATTTTTTTTCTATCTAACAAAAAATACCCATTATGTCTTTGTATGAAAACTGGCAGGACTTAAATCTCATGAAGAACCTGCAGAAATGCCACCATTCCTGGAAATGTATTTTTATCGAAATGACATCCTAATTCATAGGAAAAGCGACAAAATGTGTCATTTTCAACATTCCAATTTTACCGGTGAGGCTTATACATAATGACACATTTGTAAGGAAATGACATTTGTGACGATGTGATGACCCAAAATGAACTTTGGGAATAAGCTTCTGTTTTTGTAGTATTGTCATTTTTAGAAAATGTTAACATTCTTAGCACATTTAGCACGATACCCTAAAATTAGGTCGGACGTGAAAGGTTTCCAAAAGGCGTAATAGTTTCGTAAAGTAGATAAAATGCATACATTTTATATTAATGTACAAGCAGCAGAATGGGAAAGTGTCCAATTTATTGTCGTGTTACATGGTGTTCAAAAACAAATGACAAAAATTGACACGCTTATGAAAAAAATGCAAATTTTACTTTTTAGAGCGGTCACGATTGTGTAAATACTGTAAAAACGTTGGGAGGTGAAAACATATATTGAAGACATAAATAAAAAAATTGTGGTATTTTTCGATAGCAGACACAATTTTGGGGAAAAAACTGGTATTATTCGGCTTGGAAAAACTATTTAAGGGCGATCTGAGTAGATAAAAGAAAGTTTAATCATCATTACGGACGGTGATTCTTTACAGTTCAGGCAAAGAGATGGTGGACTCTTTACTGTGCAAGCAGTGAGACTATGGATTCTTTACTGTAAGAACAGTGAGATTATGGATTCTTTACTGTAAGAGCAGTAAGAATATGGATTCTTTACTGTATGAGCAGTGAGACTATGGATTCTTTACTGTAAGAGCACTGAGATTATGGATTCTTTACTGTAAGAGCAGTGAGATTATGGATTCTTTACTGTAAGAGCAGTGAGATTATGGATTCTTTACTGTAAGAGCACTGAGATTATGGATTCTTTACTGTAAGAGCAGTGAGATTATGGATTATTTACTGTATGAGCAGTGAGATTATGGATTCTTTACTGTAAGAGCAGTGAGATTATGGATTCTTTACTGTAAGAGCAGTGAGACTATGGAACTCTCTGCCTCAACATGTTGTAATAGTTGACTCACCAAACAAGCTCAAGGAGTACCTGGATGCCTTTCTTAAAAAAATATTATATTACAAGTTATGGTTTTTATTTTGGAAACAAGACACGGATTATTCAGCTTAGATAGACAAAAACTTAAGAGCGATCTTATTACAATGTACAAATATATTAAAGGATAATAGGAGAGATCTATTTAATGTTTTTTCACCTAGGCCAGCAACTATAAGGAGAGAGCATCCTCTATGAGTAGAAGAATGACGGTTTAGTCAACATTACAGATAATGATTCTTTACAGTGCAAGCAGAGAGATCATGGATTTTTTACTGTACAAGCAGTGAGACTATGGATTCTTTACTGTACGAGCAATGAGATTACGTAGCTCTCCACCACAACATGGTTGATTTGCTGAAAAAGCTCAAGGAGGACTTGAGTGCCTTTCTTGAAAAATACTATGCCATAAGTTATGGTTTTGGAAACATAACTGGGGTTTTTCCACTTGGGAAAATATGAAGGCTTAAGGATGGTCATATTCCAATGTACAAATATATGAAGGGACAGGATAGAGATCTTTCTAATGATATTTTCACACCAAGGCCTGCAAAGATGACAAAGGGGCATCCTTTACGTCTAGAGGAAAGAAGATTTAATCATCATCACAGATGGTGATTCTTTACTGTACGATCAGTGAGACTATGTATTTTTTACAGAACAAGCAATGAGATTATGGATTCTTTACAGTACGAGCAGTGAGACTGCGGATTCTTTACTGAGCGATCAGTGAGACCATGGATTCTTTACAGTACAAGCAGTGAGACTATGGATTCTTTACAGTACGAACTCAATTATTGTAATGGTTGATTCACTAAAGAAGGGTGTCATCAATGTTTTTCCTGATAAATATAATTTCAGCAGCAGAATGGAAGGAAAGGAGACACACTAGTA
>VIAB01011701.1:49751-69652 GCA_009801035.1 Oophaga pumilio
TTATGGAGACCACTGTGCTCTTAGGAACCTTGAATTCTGCATAAATTCTTTTGTAATCTTGGCCAGGTCTGTGCCATGCCACAATTCTGTCTCTGAGCTCCTTGGCCAGTTCCTTTGACCTCATGATTCTCATTTGGTCTGTCATTCACTGTGTGCTGTGAGGTCTTATATAGACAGGTGGGTGCCTTAACAAATCAAGTCATACTTATGACCATGTGATATTTCAGGGTTTTTTTTTAATAAATTTGCAAAAATTTCTACATTCCTGTTTTTTTCAGTCAAGATGGGAAGCAGAGTGTACATTAATGAGAAAAAAATGAACTTTTTTGAATTTACCAAATGGCTGCAATGAAATAAAGAGGGAAAAATTTAGAGTTTGAATGCTTTCCGTACCCATTGTACTATAGATAAAAAATGAGAGTGTGTTATAGGGGCAGAAAACCAGATTCCTGCAGTATATTTCTAACTGGACTTCCTGGTGTAGTTTTGATAGAAACCCTGTTTTCTCTGTTATAGATGTAGCAGAGGTCAGAATGATGAGTTGTGCATAACCCTGCTCACACTACTGATTGGCAGTGCCCTGTGTATACCGTACATTATTAGCAAGCGGCCAATCAGTAATGGAAGGTGGTTACACAGATTAGCCTGACCAAACTGCAAATGAGACCTAGTCCTGAAGTGATAAAAAGAAAACACTGATTGTATTGAAACTATTGCACATAGGCAAATAAGTGACCATTATCTGGGTACGGGTCCTGGGTCTTACATTATGCTGTTCTCAGATTTAATAGGAAAATCCTACTGACGCTTTCCTTTTAAGTACAGTACAGTGGTTATCTTATGACAATGACACCTGTCAAAGATTTGGATATATTGGTTAGGATACATTTGGCAAGAGGTGAGCAGTTACTTTAGTTCTTGAAATTTTTATGTTGAAAATAGGAAAAATGTGTTTGAGTAAAATAGAATTCTCATATTTTTTTGTAATTCGCAATTCACTAGCTCAGCAAAATGGTGGCCTCACCACTCTCCAGTCCATGGTGCCTCTCATTTTCTCCTCCCCACCTCAGGCACATCCTCTTTAGCCTGCTTCACTATGTACTGTGGCTTCCAGTGATGAGTAGTCCTCTGATGTCATATTGTGCTCTGCCATCTCAGTACACAACATGTGACCTCCAGGTGCTGACTAGATCTTGGGACGCGCCCATGGTGCACAATGACATCAGAGCTCTAATCATCATCAGAAGCCCCAGTGTAGAGTGAATCAGGTTAAATAGAATGCACATCACCTGGGAAGGCAAAAAAGAGAGAAGGACCAGATGGCAAGCTGTAGGGTGACCAGGACAGGTGTGTGGTGAGGTGAGTATTAATTGCTTTTATTTTACATCCTGGGGACTCCACAAAACATAATTAGAAACATTTTATTCAATGTTTATCAAATTTTCCTGTCAAATTTGAGTGATTAGCCAAATTTAAAAATCTACAGAATGCAGTAAGAATCTAAGTGTCTTTGACAAGGACTGAAATGTATTGGCTAGATGACTAGATCACTGCATCTCCAAATCAGAAGGTCTTTGGGGTGGTCCTGGTAAGCATTGATTAGTTTTTGCTAAGAGTGCTAGAAAGAATGACAATTGATGGCTGTTATCTAAGGTGTCAAAAAGCACAGATCATTTAAGTCTAATGTGTATAAGGACCCGTCTCACATAGCGACGCACCAGCGATCTCGACAACGATATGAACTTGTCAAGATCGCTGGTGTGTCGCTACATGATCGCTGCTGAGCTGCCAAACAGGCAGCTCAGGCAGCGATCAGGACAGCGACACTGCGGGTAACGTGGCTTAGTAACCCGCAGTGTACGTTGGATACCAGCCCGCTGATGCAGGGAGCTGGTAACCAAGGTACACATCGGGTTTCCAGGAACTGCGCGGTGCCTGCCACCAGTCTGGTCTTCGCTGCACCTTATGATCTCCTGCCGCTTATGCTGGAATCCCTAAGAGCATTCTGCATATGCATGTGAAAGGTCATGAATCATGTTGTGACGTCATGACACCATAAACTTCCGTTCACTTGAGCAGAAGGAGTCCAGTGTGAGCTTCGTGGAATCAGAACATGTCGCGAGGACCGGACAAGTGGAGATGAGTAGCGGTAAGAAACGTACGAACAGACAATTTCAAATTTTGCCTGATAAGCTCATCTCTATTTATCACTCAACTATTTGATACCTATTAGCGGTATTCTATAGTGTTTTAACTCACAAAAGGTTAGACAAATATATTTTGTAAACATAAATAAAAAATATTTGGACAAATATAATAACTTGGTAGTCAGTTATTTCTCTAGATCTTACTTATTTAAATTTCTTGCCACTGAGGCTTATCGGAAGGTGTCGTGAGCAGTGCTAATAATATAGAAAATAAACTTAAAGAAGCTCAATGTTGAAAATGTAAGTAAAAGGTTTTTTTTTTAACTTTTTTAATAGTTACATAGGTTTTTTTGTGGTTTATTTTTCATAACAAAAAGGAGATATTTATACACTTATGTTGCTTATGTACACTTCCCTTTTTAATATCTAAAAGTGTCCTTTATTTTTTTTTCATAGATTGATCTTTTTCCAATTAGTGGTGTTGTGTTTTCTGCTTTTCTGGTTTATGTAGAATATGACCTGGAGCCTTGTGATGATCCAGGCGTGCCTGCATTTAGTAGAAGAATAGGCTTCCACTTTGGTGTTGGAGACAGTCTAACATTTTCCTGCTTCCCTGGATACCGTTTGGAGGGTGCTAATCGACTGACTTGCCTGGGAGGAGGCCGGAGAGTGTGGAGTACACCTCTTCCAAGGTGTGTGGGTAGGTGGTCACATACTTTCATTTCATTCATCAAATCTTTATAAATATAATTTATACATTTCTTCTAAACCTAATATGGCGGTAGTAAAGATGATAAGTATTCATCTCTAAAATATATTGATATACTGCTATTCCAAGAATCCTGACCTAGAAAGAAGATTTTATAAACAGCTGTTTGATGTGACAGGAATATAATGTACAGCATATAAGAACCTTAGGGTGCTTTCATATTGCGCTCAGCAACGCGTTCGTTGGCCCAGTCGGAGTTTGTGTTCAAACCCCCTGCAAAACAGAATTTGTGTGTATGCGCCAGTGGAGCTATAGACTATAATGGTACTGACCAGGGGAACGTGTGCTCCGTCATGCATCATTTTTGGGCGTGTACACTTACTGGAGACAGACACCCAGATGCATTCTACTATGTTTCAGTGTCCAACTCCAGTAGGCTCACATGCCTTAATATGATGCACGATAAAGCACTCGTTCGCTGTGTTGGCAACATTGAAGTCTATGGCCCTGCTGGAGCATACACACGAATCTTGTTTTGTGGGGGGGTTTGGACACCATACAGCTGTCTACTACAAAATGCATCTCAATATATCCTAAAATTGTTTATTGTCATATTTCCTCTTGTGTGGTTTGCTGACACAATCTGTAAATACAAAAATGGTGGTAAACCTCTTTAACCCCTTTACGACTGCTGATAAACCTTTCAACGTCGGCTGTTAAGGGGCCTTTACTACTCAGCGCCGCTTTTTAATGAAGCTGAAGAATAAATGAATAGTGGAACTGTCTCCACCATGATGACTTCTCTCCTCCTCCATCTTTCTCCTCATTCCCCTCTCCAGCCCATGCATGTAGGAGAGATGGGATAGAGCTTGTGTAGGTACTAGCCTCTTTTGTGCTATCAGCCAGCTCCTGTTCCTCCTCCTCTTTCTCAGCCTCCACCTCCTCATTGTTATCCAATCTGTGCTGAGCTGTCTCATCTCTTCCTCCATCTCCACCTGGTCCGCATGCAAAGCTTCATGCTTAATTGTCAGCAGCGACTGTTTCAGTAAGCACAGAAGCAGGATCCTTGTGTTGATGATGGTATCATCGCCACTCACCATCTTTGTGAACTCCTCAAAATCTTGGAGCACCACACAAATGTCAGATGTCCATGCACACTCTTCAGATGTTATGTGTAGAATCTGACTACAATACAAATGGAATTGTTGGAACTGGTATTTCACAACTGTCCTCTGCTGCTCACAAAGCCTTGCCAGCATTTGCAGAGTGGGGTTAAAGTGTGTGGTGAAGTCACACAACAGTCTGTGACCTGGCACTTACAAATGCTGCTGCAGCACTGCCAGAGTAGCGGCAGCTGTAACTGACTTGCGGGAATGGATGCTGATGTGGCATACCTTGACCAAAAGCTCTGACAAATCTGTGTACGTTTTCAGAAATTACCAAGTTAAGCACGTGGTAGTACATATGAGAGCTTGCCAATCTTCACAGCCACCATCATGTTACCACCACTATCACAAGCAATTATGCCTGGTTGTAGTTTAGCCACAAGAACCATAGATCTGTCTGGTCTGTTATTCCTTTCAATAACTTTGTGCAGTTTTTCTCCTAGACAAATTATCTTCAGCGGAGCCTGTTGGCACTTCGCTGAGGCAGTTCTGAAGCGCTTTTAGCTTCCGGCTGATGTGTATGACATTCTCTTAGATAGCACATCGACGATGGAGGATGAGGAGAAACAGGAGTGGTTGAAGGAACTGATGTTGGAGAAGGAGGAAACCCTGATAGAAAAAGGGGCAGCAATCCTTCGTATTGGTAGCACATGTGAAGTGCCAGGGTGGAACTTGGCTCTTGCCTCCACAATGTTCACCAAGTGTTCCGTCAGGGAAATGTAGCATCTCTGGACAAAAGCGCTTGTCCTCGTGTCAAGCGTTAAGTGTGAGCGAACTTGTTCGGAAAACATTTGCAAATCTCAAATTCTGCATGAACGTATCTAATTCAGATTTGTGTTAGTATTCCCAAGCATTTTTACTCAAAGTCGGCAAAATTTGGGCACAGTTCGGTAAATGATCGCTTTTCCATTAATGCTTTTGTTAGGATTTTTGGTTGAATAGTGGTGTTGCATGATGAACAGGGAGCACATGCTTCATGAGGAGAGGGGGTGGGAGGTCAGAGGAGCGGCAGAATATAATTTTTTGTTTTATTAACTTAATGTGTGTAGATACCATCAACCAATCAGGGCACAGAAACAATCCACAATGTCGAAACACAGGGTTTCTGTCATTGGCTGCACCTGTTCCTCTCCATATAAAAAGTGGACATGTTGTTTTACTGGCTCAATTTTGTCAGTGTTACAGTGCAAAGAGGCTGCTCTTGCTGCTGCTGCAAGTTGTCATATAGTTTGATAGAATCCTGTCCTGTGTGAAGTCCTCCTTCCAGCATCTAACTAGATTATGTTAATAGTGATGTGCAACCACGAGTTCACATTTTGTAATCCAAATAGTTTGGGCTCAAACTGTGTTGCAGTCAAGACTCAGGAGGTAACATTTACTAATCAAAGTCATTTGGGATAACATTGGGGTGCGGGCACCAGGCCCCATTTCCTAATCCAAATTGTTAGAGGATAATATTGTGTTGCAGGCACCAGTCCCTATTTCTTAATCAAAATTGTTAGTGCTATTATTTAAGTGCAGACAGGAGGCCCCATTTCCTATAAAATATTTATGGGCCAATTTTGTGGTGCAGGCGGGAGGCCCTATTTCCTTATCAAAATCATTAGGGCTAATATTGAGGTGCCGGCACCAGGCCACATTTCCTAATCAGAATTATTTGGTCTAATATCGGAGTGCATGCAGGAGGTCCCATTTCCTATAAAAAATTGTTTGAGCAAATATTGGTGTGCAGGCATCAGGCCCCATTTCTTAATCAAAATTATTTGAGCTAATTTTGCATGGGCAGTCAGGAGGCCCCATTTCCTAAACAAAATTGTTTGGACTAATAATGAGGTGCAGGCAGGAGACCCCATTTTGTAATAAAAATCATTGGGGCTAATACTGGCATGCAGACACCAGGCCTCATTTCCTATAAAAATAATTTGGCCTAATATTTGGGTGCATGCACCAGGTCAAATGTCCTAAGTAAAATTGTTTGGGCTAATATTGGGGTGCAGGCACCAGGCCCTATTTCCTAATCAAAATCATTTGGGCTAATATTGGGGTGCAGGCAGGAGGCCCCATTTCATAATAAAATTGTTAGGGCTAATACTGGGGTGCAAGAACCATGCCCCATTTCCTATTAAAAAATTATTTGGGCTAATATTGTGCAGGCACAAAGCCACATTTCTTAAACAAAATAACTTTAGCTAATATTTGGTGCAGGCACACTATCTGAGAAAATCAATAATGATTGTTAATTTAGTGACAGGTGACTGACAGGGCGAGGAATGGGAGACCAGAGAGGATGACGATGAGGTTGTGGATCCCACTTGCTGTGAAATCAGAGGCACGCAGCTGATTAGGTCAGCAGAGGAGGTGGAATAGGAGGAAGATGAGGAGGTTATGTTCCGGCTTGCCACACAAACACGAAGTGATGCAACCACAACAAGTACTGCATTCTCAGCCACAACTCTGGCTGTGGCAAGTCACAAATCTGCAGTTTGTAAGGGCGGCAAAGGTTGCCTATCCTGGGGTTTTTTGAGACTGCAAAGGATGACCCAACTCCATCTGCTTACTTTGAAAACAACTCAGTAGAGACAAAAATTGCAATAATTTGACTACCACATGCATGAACCGTCACATGCGTGATCAACATGAGTTAGTCTGCGAATCTCACTGCGCTAAAATGCTGACTGGCGGGCACTAGTGGGCCTTGCCAACCACCGGCTGTCCCATTAACAGCATCTGCAGCTTCTTCCTCCGTCACCATGGCAAGTGTTCTCACACCGGTGTCAAGCCGCAGCACCTCCACTTGTTTACCTACTACAGTCTGGGTGAGTGAGAGCCCATGAGCTGTTATGGAAGTGGAGATGCCTGCTGTTTTTGTTTCACCGAGCACACCACATCTTTCTCAATCCAATAAACAGTAACAGAAAGTATAATGTGTCACAAAAACAGTATCAAAATCACTGTGATACGTTGAAGCATTCTAGATTTATAACCACATGAGTTGACACTGGACAAAATTTTAAAAATTGGCCTAGTCACTAAGGTCAAAATTAGCTCCGTCACTAACTGGCTCATTCCTAGTAGTTATTTCCCTACTTGGTAGTTGCCTGTTACTTCAAATTTTTCTTCTTGCTCATCATAATACAAATTGAATATACAGTGGGGAAAAAAAAGTATTTAGTCAGCCACCAATTGTGCAAGTTCTCCCACTTAAAAAGTTTAAAGAGGCCTGTAATTGACATCATAGGTAGGCCACAACTATGAGAGTCAAAATGAGAAAACAAATCCAGAAAATCACCTTGTCTGATTTGGAAAGATTTATTTTGCAAATTATGGTGGAAAATAAGTAATTGGCCATTAACAAAAGTTAATCTCAAAATTTAGTTATATATCCTTTGTTGGTAATGACAGAGGTCAAACGTTTTCTGTAAATCTTCACAAGGTTGGCACATACTGTTGGTGGCATGTTGGCCCATTATTCAAAGCATATCTCCTCTAGAGCAGTGATGTTTTGGGCCTGTCGCTGGGCAACACGGGCTTTCAAATCCCTCCAAATTATAGGGTCACTATAATTAAAAACTATAGGGTTGACATCTGGAGACTGGCTAGGCCACTGCGGGACCTTCATATGCTTCTTACAAAGCCACTCCTTTGTTGCCCTGGCGGTGTGCTTGGGATCATTATCATGTTGAAAGATCCATCCACGTTTCCTCTTCAATGCCCTTGTTGATGGAAGGAGGTTTTTGACTCAAAATCTCATACATGGCCCCATTCATTCTTTCATGTACACAGATCAGTCGTCCTGGTCCCTTTGCAGAGAAACAGCCCAAAAGCATGATGCTGTCAACCCCATGTTTCACAGTAGGCATGGTGTTCTTTGGATGAAACTCAGCATTCTGTCTCCTCCAAACACGACAAGAATTGTTTCTACCAAACAGTTCTTCTTTGGTTCAATCAGTTCATATGACATTCTCACAATATTCTTCTGGATAATCCAAATCCTCGCTAGTAAACTTCAACCGGGCCCGAACATGTACTGGCTTAAGCAGGGGGACACGTCTGGCCCTGCAGGATCTGAATCCCTGGTGGCATAGTGTGTTATTTAGGGTAGCCTTTGTTACAGTGGTCCCGGCTCTATGTAGGTAATTCACTAGGTCCCCCCGTGTGGTTCTAGGATTTTTGCTCACTGTTCTTGTGATCATTTTGACCCCAAGGGGGGAGATCTTGCTTGGAGCCCCAGATCGAGGGAGACTATCAGTGGTCTTGTATGTCTTCCATTCTCTTATTATTGCTCCCATAGTTGATTTCATTACACCAAGCTGCTTGCCTATTGCAAATTCAGTCTTCGCAGTCTGGTGCAGGGCTACAATTTTGTTTCTGGTGTTTTTTTATGACTTTTTGGTTTTCACCATAGTAGAGTTTGGAGTGTGACTGTTTGATGTTGTGGACTTTTATATTGATAACAAGCTCAAATAGGTGCCATTACTTTAGGTAATGAGTGGAGGACAGAGGAGCATCTTAAAAAGAAGTTACAGGTCTGTGAGAGCCAGAAATGTAGCATGTTTTTAAGTGACCAAACACTTATTTTCCACCATAATTTGCAAAAATAATCTTGCCAAACCAGACAAGATGATTTTCTGGATTTGTTTTCTCATTTTGAGTCTCATAGTTGTGTTCTATCTATGATGTCAATTACAGGCCACTCTCATCTTTTTAAGTGGGAGAACTTGCACAATTGGTGGCTGACTAAATACTTTTTTTCCCCACTGTACATAGCAAATGTATCATACACATTTTATCCTATTTGATGTGTTTTGCGACAGATTTTTAAGTTGCATTACATTTTTTAAGGCTATGTTCATACTATCATGGATTTGTTTATAACTATGTCATGCCAGTTATAAACAAACTGTAAATGATAAGTCCTTTTGTATCCTATTAACTTTTCACAGAAGTGAGGGCAGTTTCGAAAGAACTTAATATTTTTTCACAATATTCTGTAATTTGCAGACATTGAATATTAATATTCAGACATGTGTTAAAAAAAGAAGAAAGACTGTGATGCTACTACTTTCTTATCCTCAAATTTATGAGGAAAAAAAATAATCAACTACAGTGTAGCTCACTCCCCATACACTTATTTATGCTGCCAATCACTGTGTCGATACAGGAGTGCCTGCAGCAAAAAGGAAAGGTGACACTTTTTGACTGTGATCGCATATACAGTATATACTCCGAGGACCAATGATATATTGGGTGTAAGTGGCAGACATTTATTTTTTACTAATTAACTGTATGACTAAAGGAGAACTGTTAGATGAGTCACTTTTTATTGTGGCATTTCTCGTGCATATCTGCATAATCAAAAAAGACTGTAAAATATATCTGCACTCTGTGAAAGAAAAGTTTCGCCAAACTTTTGGAATATAAATGTAAGAAACATTAAACCTTCTATTTTTTGTGCTACCTAGTTAGCAAGTCTCACTGCTTTTCAAATATTTCAACAAGCTATAGAGACCAAAAAGAGAGAACCAGAACATAAGGTCAAAAAAATCAGAACAATAAATTTAAGGATAAAATACCTTCATTGGTGAGGTTAATAGGCAGTAGCACTATATGCAAAAGAGGTACCCGCACAAGTTAAAATGTGAAACATGATTAAACATAAAAGTAAAATTATATTAAAAATGGAACCGCAAGAAAATAAATAGAAAAAATATATTACAAAATATATAACCATAAATAGCAAGGTATTGAAACAATACAAAAGGCCCACAAGGAAATTGCCTCGCAGTGATATTGTGACTAAAATTAGATCACACTAACATTATAACTGGGACAGTAAAACAGAGATATGGATACCAACACTATATATGTCAGAGGTACAAATGACCAGGCTATATGCAATACAAGTGAAAAAGTAAAAAGTAATAAGTGCCATGGAAGTGTAAATGCATAAGTAGCAGAAGTAATATGTGAGTGGATACAGTTTATAGCATGTACAAAGTATGGGGTGACAGGTGAATAAGGACAAGTACTGTATTATCAATGAAGGAGTAGTTGTGATTGTAATATATCGATAAGATAAGCTAATACAAGCCAGAAATAAAAAGTCTGTTCCAGAGTAAAATAGAATTTTGTGGGCATGGGCACAAATTTACATGAGCAGTTCACCGTCACTGGGGCGGCGCACACCCCGACGTGCGTTCTGGAATGAGTCCTTCATCAGGGAGTATACAGCAGATATATATTGAATCAAGTGACTCATTATAGATATTTGATATCTTCTTTATTCTTTTCTTTTGTGATATGTATCTATTTGCTGTGTTCAGTACGTGTATGAATCAACAGGCTATTGAGTAAAAAGTTTTGTAGCTAATATGAATTGCGGTTGTTGGCATCACAAAATAAGCTGAGTTATTAGCACTTTCATAAAGCTAGACAGAGTAAAAACAGACCAGATATTTGGAAATTGTCCAAAATTTATCAGAGGGGTTTGACACATTATTTGGCTCTTGTTGGTCATAACGTATTGTTTACATTGGCTGTGCACTGCACTGTGGGTTGCATGCATTTCAGCGTGTTCGAAAACGCTTCAGAAACGCATCAAAATCCGTAATGTGTGCATATACCCTTATAGTTCAAAACTATTACAAGAAAAAAATGTTTAAACTCAATAAATTTGATGCATGTGATCTTTATCATTCTTCCACCCTATTTATGCCACATTGTGATTAGTAACAGTCATTGTATACTGAATTGATAATGCAAATAAAAAATGCTTTAAAAATACTAATTTTCACTTTGTGTAACTTGATGTTCAGGATTGTATAATAACCTGACATGTATAATAACCTGACAACTTTTTTCTTTTTATTGCTAGTCTAAACGATTTGTCAACATCAATTAGTGAATAAAAAAATCAATATGTTATTTTATGATAAAAGTTGTGAGAAAATATTTTACAAAAGAGTCTTATTTTTCACAGAGATGTGGGTTTCCAAAGCAATTATCTAGCATAATACCTATAGGCAAGAAAAGGATGTAGCTATTGGTGCTTGTAGTTTATTTTTCATGCTGCCTTTATTTCCGTAGGAAGAGATGCAGTAGCAAAACATAAATCTTGCAGAGTGATGGGGATGGATATTTAATCCCTGTGGATTTTGTAGTCGTGAGCTTTATCCACTTTCTTATACAGCATTTTTTAATATGTGTTTTTATTTACAATGTAAAATTCAGGCAGCACAGCACAGTTCTCAGACATATCTCAAAGAAACCAGACAGTGATACTTCAATTTTCTAGCTAAAATGGGTTAATAGAGTAATAATATCTAGAGATTGCAGAAGTCAAGATTATAATTCTTTATTGTGCAATTAAAGTTTTGTAAAATATTTTTGCCGACAATAATCATAAATTGTCTTTTATAGTAAGAGTCCATGTAACACCACTGCACTGTGAACCTGTGCTTCACCTCCTGGTACTGGTATTTTAATGGTATCTGCATACATTTACAATTGAATTCAATAATGCAACAGGGATTTCTATTCAGCAGCAGCTGTGTAGCTCCTCTCTAAAATAAATAATTAAATAAAAAATAGCATGGGCTCCAGCGCAATTTTCATAACTAGCAGAGTGAAAGCCCAGTGTGAGGGGCCCAATGAACTGCGGTGACCACAATGAGATCACAAATAAAAAATAACAAATAAATAAAAATTCACTCTGTAGTGCTAAAGCATGTGAATATGAAATATGAATAGCATTACTGCTCGAGATAATAAGAAAATTGGGAGATACTTAGCACATAATTTGGCCAATTCATGTGGCAAGGCGATCTCTGGTATTGCTGGGAACCTATCTAGTGTGAACACCTCTCTAAGGCAAAAACCTAAATGTATGGGTAGGTGGGATCCTGCTGCAATTAAAACCTCATGGTGCTCACAGTGATCTCATTGAGGTCACCGCAGTTCATGGCCACTTACAGCGAAGTGTGGGAACGCAGCTTCAATGATCGGCGGTGAACCCTATGACCTATATGCTGGTTCATGTCACGCTGATGACATACCTATGTCATTCGTGTGCCATAAGCGTGCATGTGTGCAGCACACATTTTGTCCATGCTTGGTTGAAAAAATGTGTAAACTCATGGGGTATGAATACTTTTTTATTGCACTGCAATTATTGTGATTATTACTCTGTAAGAACAATACAGTGATTAGTTTATGATCAAGCAAAACACTGATTTGCCAGCTAGCCTAAAGTTCATCATTGTCAACAACACACCATTGTGTGTTCACATGGGATATGTTGACTGCACAGTTGCAATAAGAATCACTTGTCTCTACACATTTTGAATCTGCATTGTGTTAAGGAGCCTTAAATGTTTCCCAACTAACTTGCAATTTAAACCTTGACATGTAAACCCGCTTTTAGGCCAGTGAAGATCTAAAGATAAATGTAGGTGTAAATATACATACATACAAGCATATTCTGCATCTCACAAACTTATTAACCCCTTAATATCTCATGATGGATAGATGTGTCATGAAGCTGGTGAAGGATGGAAGGTGGAGGGAAGATGTTTAAAGGGATTCTGTCAGCAGGTTTTTGCTATGTAAACTGAGGATAGCATGAGGTATGGATTAACTCAAGGAACTAGATGATGTGTCACATATCTGGCTATGTGATGCTGTTTACTTAAGGCACTGCCACGCTTAGCGATCGTACCAGCGATCACGACAACGACACGACCTGGCGAGATCACTAGTGTGATCGCTATGTGATCGCTAGTTAGATTCCAAACACAACTCATCAGCGATCTGTGATTCCAAACACAAATCATCAGCCATCTGTATAACGACCTCTGTGGTCGTTGGGAAAACCTAGTCCCACCTGTGATGCTGGTGAAGTCGTTCATAAAGGGTGTCACACTCAGCGATTCAGGCTCACCAGCGGGACACCAACGACCAAAAAACGGCTCAGAACGTTCATGAGCGATCAGCGACATCTCAGCAGGGGCCACATCGCTGCTACATGTCACACACAGCTAAAGTCGCTAACGAGATCGCTACTGCGTCATAAATGGTGACGCAGTAGCGATCTCGCTAGCGATCTTGCTAGCGATCTCGCTTAGTGTGGCATACCCTTTAGTCTAAACCTTTACTCACCTTGTGATTAACATTACTGTAAAGAGCTGATCACATGAGCCCTGGTCGATTCCGCCCTCTTCTGTGATAAGCACCTCACAGTCAATAAAGAGAGCCAGGTGTGGGCTGTGTTAGCACTGATTGTGTCAGAACAGCTGAACCCAGTAATCTAAGCAATATGTCAGAGAAAGGAGATAAAACAAGTAAGGGCAGTCACTGGTAAAATTCGGAGACAACAAAGAAAATAGGAGACTTTCACCAAAATACTCGTTATACAGCAAAAATCTAAGCAATACACCATTGGATTCAGGGTCTCTTTGCTTACATCATGTTGTTTTCAGATGAGATAGCAAAAACTAACTGAGAGATTTCCATTAAAGATGACTGCACTGCTTTAAAAGAGGAAAGGTTCCAAACTTAAAAATTTGATTCACTTTCATTTTCTACTTTAAAAATAATGAAATGTAAAAAGTAAAGTAATACATATGCCTGGTATAATGCTTGTTTAAAAGTCCATTCTACCAAAAAAAGTTAATGAACAAATACAGTAGACATTTTAAAAAGAAAAAAAAAATGAAATCCAGTAATGTGTTTTTAAGGGGTCAAAATGCTTTCCTAAAAATCACAACGGTACAGAGCGATAAAAACATCAAATCTACTACAATATGGTATCAGTGAACCTTCAGTTCACCAAGCAAAAATTAAGCCACAGATGGAAAACTAAAAACATTACAGGTCTCAGAAAATAAAGGCAGAAACCAAACTTTGTCTGCAATTTTTTTAGCACTTAAATAAAAAAAATATGCATGTTTGGTATTTTCGCAATCATACTGACATGTTAACATAATGATTGCAAGTTATTTTTACTAGGTATTCAACACCATATGAACAAAAAACAAATTATAGTAAGTTGCATTTTTTTCACCATTTTATCCCACTTGAATTTTTTTCCTCATGAACAAAAAATGAACGTTGTGTCATTCAAAACTTCAATTCTTCCAGCAAAAACCAATCCCTCATATGGCATGTCGATAGAGAAATAAGAAAAGCTATGCCTTTTGGAAGAAAGGAAAGAAAAAAGAAAAGCGCAAAACTGTAAAATTGTTTGGGCTCAAATAGGTTAACGCTTTATTCTGGCTGGTAACGTTTTGTGGTCAGGCTTTTGATTTCATTCTGCTTTAATATGAGTCATGTTTTTCTTGATAGGTCACAGTTAACATTTTGATTAGAAAATATGTAAATTAAGAAAAGTAAAGTGATTGGAAAGTGAAATGAGAATCAATATATACTTCCTTGCAAAATACTGTCTAACCTATGTAACACTTTAATTAGTGCAGAGACTTGCTAAAGAGCAATCCTTCCTTGATATAAATCTATTAGCACAAAGGCTAGATGACCTATGCTGTCTTCCTTTTTACCCAGTTTAATTAATTGAGCACTTGCAACAGAAGTGATATCAGCCAAAATATGTGCATAGACCTAAACTGAGATCTCAAATTATGCCACTCTGTGTTTGCTAATAACTTCTGCGTATGAAAAGGTAATCTCATTAGCACTAGTGCCTGTCCTTCTACTAGAAACACTTATCATTTAAAGATAGCTAAAACTAAAATCAAAAGCTTATATTAGTCTGCAAAAAACATTTGTTCACTTCTCTTTAGAGATAAGCAGATCGATCAGCACAGGATCGAGTTTTACTCGAATTCCCTGAAATTCGTGAATTCACGTGAATTTGAGCATTTTGAGATTTGATTCCCAGTTCACCAAAAAAATGCTTGTCATTTTTGCAAATGGATTTCTCCAGAACCTCTTTGATCGAGTATTGTAGATGGTGGGGTATTAAATGTATTTGCATTTTACATTGAGCAACATTTTTCTGAAATTGTTCCACAATATTTTAACACAGTTGTTCACAGATGGGTGAACCTCCATATACTATATGGTAAAACACTTGGTAAAACTGTCATTGAAAAAGGCTAGGGTGTAGGGGTGGATGACAAATTCAAGTTTAGTAACCAGTGCCAGGCAGCTGCTACTAAAGCAAATAAAATAAGGGGATGCTTAAAAAGAGTCTTAGATGCTCATGACAAGAACATAGTTTTGCCATTACAGAACTCACCAGTCAGGCCACAGGTTATCAAATTTGGAGTTATTCAGATTGAAAAAACAAAGTGTTCAGAGATCATTCTAATGATCTTTTTATACCTAGCCCATCAATATTGCCATTGAAGTATCCTCTATGCCTAGAGGAGAAATGGGTTAATTATTATCACAGATGGAGATTCTTTACTGCAAGAGCAACGAGACTTTTAAACTCTCTGACATATGATGCTGTCATTTGCTGCAAAAGTACAAAGAGGATGTTGATGTCTTTGTTGAAAAATATAATATTACAAGTTATGAGAAGTAGATGAGAAGTTGTGATGGATCGCTGATCCAAGGAACTATTCTTATTTTAATAAGTGGCATCTGGAAAGATTTTTTTCCATTACATGATATAATTAACATCCATCTTGAGGTTTTTGACTTCTTCTGGATCAAAATATTAGGTTAGATTTTTTTTTCAGTTGACTTGTGTCTTCTTTGAACCTCTAACCCATAAACTATGAATGTTAGCTATTAGATATGAGTGAATCATTTGGTGTGAATATAATTCATGTTAAATTTTAGAAAATAAAATTTTCAGTTCTTGTGAATTTCCCCCCAAAAAGCACACACCACCATTCCATACACTACAGAGGATTATACCAGCTGTAGACGGTTTACATGACCATACGATGCCCAATAATGCTTTGCTGCTACAGGTGCGTGTCACAAAATTAGGATATCATCAAAAAGTTAATTTATTTCAGTTCTTCAATGCAAAAAGTGAAACTCATATATTAGTTAGAGTCATTACAAACAGAGTGATCTATTTAAAGTATTTATTTCTGTTAATGTTGATGATTATGGCTTACAGCCAATGTGTTGGCAGCGGATTACTCACAATACTCTCCAAGCGTGTTACAATAGAACTTGTTTATTCAGGAATAATTAGGAAAAGTACATGATAAGCTCAAAAGATTAGCAACAAACCATATGCTTGTCTCTATCTGTGCAGCATCTACAGCAGGCTGCTTCTCTAATACACAGACACAGAAAAACAGGAAATACAGTCACATGCTCTTCCTGTGTGAGCCTCTGGGAGTTTTTTCTTTGTTCTAACTTTATGAACAGCATACAAATCTAGCAACTAAACACTTATAGACAGGAATGGAGTTGTTGCACCAAACATATTCCAACACCCCCACTCAACAACTACTTATCCTGTTAGTCCCACTGCGGTTCTGAAGTCCACAAACATGACTCTTGATAATGGCTTTGTCATACCATCAGCTATCATCTTGTCAGACTTGCAATAAACAAACTCGAGTACACCACGTTTCACTAGGTCACGTAAGTGGTGATGTTTTACATTAACCCCTTCCCGACCTGTGACGCCTACATAGGTGTCATGAAAATTTGTGCCATTGTGACGTGTGATGCCTACGTAGGTGTCATGGCAGGAATCGAGTTTCTGCAGGTCGGGTGACCGGGGTCACTGAAAGGTCACCCAAACCGCAGGTACAGGAGGACTTGTACTTTACCTCACGGGGGAGGCTTTGCCTCCTCGTGGCTATGATCGCTCTGATTGGCTATTGAAAGTGAAACAGCCAATCAGAGCAATTGTAATATTTCACAAAATTTGGTGAAATATTACAATCCAGCCATGCCCGATGCTGCAATATCATCAGCCATGGCTGGAGACTGTCATCTGTCCCCCTCCAACTGAAGGGGGCGGTCTGCCCCCTTCACCGACTGACGAGAGTGATCTGCTGCTGCAGTCAGTATTTGCTCCCCTCCCCTCTTATCCCCTCCACTACCCCTGCCTTACGATTCCTGCCCTCCCACACACAGTACCTCCTGAGTGTCAGTGTCCCTCCCAGTATCCCTCCGTCTTTCTCCATGGGTGCCGCCATCTTCCAAAATGGCTAGCGCATGTGCAGTGCGCCTGTCAAATCTGCCGGCCGGAAGATTCATTCATTCATTCCAGGTACATTTTGATCACTGTGATAAACCCTATCACAGTGATCAAAATAAAAATAATAGTAAATAAATCACCCCTTTATCACCCCCATAGGTAGGGAAAAATAATGAAAGAAAATATATTTATTTTAATTTTTCCATTACGGTTAGGGTTATGGTTAGAATTAGGGTTAGGGTTGGAATTAGGGTTAGGGTTGCAATTAGCATTAGGGTTAGTGATGGAATTAGGGTTAGGGTTGAGATTAGGGTTGGGGTTAGGGTTGGAATTAGGGTTAGGGTTGGAATTAGGGTTAGGGTTGGGATTAGGGTTGGGGTTGGAATTAGGGTTAGGGTTAGGTTTGGAATTAGGGTTAGTATTGGGATTAGGGTTAAGATTAGGGTTAGAGGTGTGTTGGGGTTAGGGTTGGGATTGGGGTTAGGCTTGTGGTTGCGGTTATGGTTAGGGTTGGTATTAGGGTTAGGGGTGTGTTGGGGTTAGGGATGTGGTTGGGGTTAGTGTTGGGAGTAGGGTTAGGGGTATGTTGGGGTTAGGGTTGTGTTTAGAGTTAGTGGTGTGTTGTCTTCAGGGCTTGAGTTAGAATTGGGGGTTTTCCACTGTTTAGGCACATCAGGGGCTCTCCAAATGCAACATGGCGCCACCATTGATTCCAGACAATTTTGCGTTAAAAAAGTCAAACGGTGATCCCTCCCTTCCAAGCCCCGACATGTGCCCAAACAGTGGTTTATCCCAACATATGGGGTATCAGTGTAATCAGGAAAAATTGCACAACAACTTTGGGGGTCTAATTTCTCCTGTTACCATTGGAAAAATAAAAAATTGAGGGCTAAAAAATTATTTTTGTGGAAAAAATTATTTTTATTTTCACGGCTCTGCGTTAAAAACTTCTGTGAAGCACTTAGGGGTTCAAAGAGCTCACCACACATCTAGATAAGTTCCTTGGGGAAATGGAGTCACTTGTGGGGGATTTCTACTGTTTAGGCACATCAGGGGCTCTGCAAACATAACATGACGCCCGCAGACCATTGCATCAAAGTCTGCATTTCAAAACGTCACTACTTTCCTTCCGAGCCCCGACGTGTGCCCAAACAATGGTCCTCCCACACATGCGGTACCAGCGAACTCAGGACAAACTGGACAACAACTTTTGGGATCCAATTTTTTCTGTTAGCCTTATGAAAATAAAAAGTGCGGGCTAAAAAATGATTTTTTTTGTGGAAAAAAAATGATTTTTTATTTTCACTGCTCTGCGTTATAAACTTCTGTGAAGCACTTGGGGGTTCAAAGTGCTCACCACACATCTAAATTAATTCTATGGGGAGTCTAGTTTCCAAAATGGGGTCACTTGTGAGGGAGCTCCAATGTTTAGGCACACAGGGGCTCTCCATACACAAAATGGTGTCAAATGGCACTCCTTCACTTCCGAGCCCTGCCGTGTGCCCAAATAGTGGTTTATGACCACATATGAGGTATCGGTGTACTCAGGAGAAATTGCCCAACAAATTTTAGGATCCATTTAATCTTGTTGCCCATGTGAAAATGAAAAAATTGAGGCTAAAAATTTTTTTTGTGAAAAAAGTACTTTTTCAGGGTTACGGATCAATTTGTGAAGCACTTGGGGGTTTAAAGTGCTCACTATGCAACTAGGTAAGTTCCTTGGGGTGTCTAGTTTCCAAAATAGGGTCACTTGTGGGGGAGCTCCAAAGTTTATGCACACAGGGGCTCTCCAAATGCGACCTGGTGTCCGCTAATGATTGGAGCTAATTTTCCATTCAACAAGTCAAATTCACTCCTTCCATTCTGAGCCCTGCCGTGCGCCCAAACAGTGTTAATTTTTGAGTTCCATGCTCTTGCCAACTGTTTAAGTCCATAGAGAGATTTATGCATTTTACAAATAAGATGTTCTTCACCCTTTTTAATATATCCCTCGTGTTGGCTCATGTACAACTCTTCTTCAATGTCACCATGTAGGAAGGCTGTTTTGATGTCAAAATGTCTCACTGTCATCTGTCATCTGTGGAGCTACAGCTATAGACATTAATGTTTTTAATGTGGTTTGCTTCGCAAATGGATAAAATGTAGCATCATAACCTTCACCATACTTTTGCGAGTACTCTTTTGTGACCAATCTTGCCTTAAACCGGTGAACTTTACCTTCTGAGTCATATTTGTTTTTGAAGACCGACTTACATCCGATAGCTTTTTTCCCTTGTGGTAGCTCAGTAAGCTCCCATGTCTGGAGTTTGTTAAGCACTCCATTTCTTCATTAGCGGCATTTATCCACTTCTGCTTCTCGTGGACAGGCAGTTTTTGCATCACTTGCCGTGACTGTGGCTCTGGTTCAGGAAGTGTTTTGACCAAAAAAGAAAGTTGTCTAGCTGGGATACCTTTGTTTGGCCTTTCTGATCTCCTGACTGGGGGCTGACATGGTTCTTCTGTGTCTTCCTTGGTGGCTTCACAGTTTATCCATATTTCAGTTGTTTCCTTTTCGTGTTCTGGGTTTGGTGATTGAGATTCTTGTTCTTGCTTCTTAGGCCAGGGTCACACTTGCGAGACACTTACACGAGTGTCGCACCTCAATATCCGGAACTGCCACCGGCACTTAGGATCGGAGTGTCCCGCTGCATGTATTTCTACATGTACAGTCATGGCCAATAGTTTTGAGAATGACACAAATATTA
>VIAB01011702.1:34103-46475 GCA_009801035.1 Oophaga pumilio
CTACTTCCATTAGGTGCTATATTATTTACATGAAATTCTCAGAACAGGTCATATAAACAAAGGCTCATTATCAGCCCCCTTCAAACTGAGCTAAAATAGTCTCAGATAATGCATTGCTAGGAGACTGTCAGAGATTAACGTTAATATGGTAGATCCAGACTCTCATCTGTTACTATGAGCCAAAGATGACCATCAGCTGATGATTTAATCAGTACACAGTTGAATAACATCAATGATTAATAGTCTATAAGAAGAGACTTACATGAGTGCTATGTCTACAGCTGTAGTTTCTCTACCCCGACGCGCGTTTCGTCCACACTTCCTCAGGATCATGTGTTATTGCAGTCTACTCACTCTCTGGATGTAGAGTTTGGAGTTGACAGCTTTTTTGGTTTTTAAATTGATTTTTAACACATTTTATTATTGGATCTGTGGTTGATTTTGCTGTCACAGAATTTGCAGGTCATGAATCTGCCTGATTTTGCTAATTTAAAGAAAGCCTTTCAGCAGAATTTTCCTAAGTAAAGAAAGTACAGATGTGGCCATATTGGCACTTTCATATTGATTAAAATGATACCTCAGCTGAAGAAATTTGTTTTGTAGGTTTTCTTTATTGTTTGCTAGAAGTTTCCTTGCATTCATATCTTCGTGCATCAGGCCGGGACTGTGAGTTGACCTGTGGGTAGGGTCTTCAGCTTTACGCCATTCCCTCCACTATGTCTGAGGGTCTATTCTTCTTCTTTATTTAAAATTTTACGCCAGCACTGTCCTAGTCACAGGTGGTACTTGCACAAATTGAGTTCTTTGAAGTCTTCAGGAAAATGGTGCCGGCTGCTGCACTTGCGTGGATTGCTCAATGTAACCAACGCCATTTTACTGAAGCCCGCCATTAGATCAATTTGCGCAAGTGCCACCGACAGCTGGAATAATGGTGGGCCCCAGTAAAATGCCTCGTGTTCCACTGAGCAGTATACGCATGCGTTTCCTCCATTTTCTTGAAGAGTTCCAAGAGCTCAATCTGCACATGTGCCGACCGCGACTAGGATGGCGCTGGCGCAAAATTTTAAAATAAAAAGAAGAATACACACCAACACACAGCGGAGGGGACGGAGCAAAGTTGAAGACCTAACCCACAGTCCAGCAGTGATGCTTTAAGATATGACTATAAGGAAACTTCAAACACGGATTAAAGAAAATTTACAAAATGGATTTCTTTATCTTACTATAGGTATCAATTTAATCAGTATGACAGCGCCAATATGGCCCTGTCTGTACTTTACTTAGTAAAATCCTGCTAACAGTTTCTCTTTAAAGCTGATCATCTCTTTAGGATATTTTACTTTAAAACCAGACAGCGCCTTTTATGGTAACTTTCTTCCTTTTGACTATAAAAATGTTTTTTTATTTGAATTTTTCTGCATTATACATAAATACATCATGCATCACAGGCTGGGCTATTTAATAGACTGTGAAAGACAGAGACTTGTGGTTTGATCAACAAAACAACTAATAAGTTGGCTAAGAAATCATGTATTGAAGACAGGTCTCACCAAATGTGTCATCTAGCTCTTTGTGCACCTTCTTCTGAACTTCAGGATGAGATCCCAATAAAAACAAGGACCAGTTAAGAGCAGCAGCTGTGGTATCATGGCCCTAAATATAAAACTGCATGACTGAAATTGCATTGTTGGCTTATATTACCACTAAAATTGCAAATTGTTTATAAAACAACATTTATTTCTAAGAATTAACCAATTATCAGATTTTTTTTTTCCTGCCAAGAGACTCGTATTTTTGGCACAGAAATTTACACTGAAAATACATCAAGGACGTCTGTCTGTAGGATCAACCCTCCTAAACCATCTATGTAGGCATGCAGGTTATAGAGAGTTGAATAAAATTATACTATGATATCTGCAAACCAATGTCTTATTTCAGAAAAATGCTAATTTTTCTTAATATGAAAATTAGTTTTTAAGATCTACGGGTCAGACACAGATCTCCCTGAGATTTTACCTCCAGAGATTATTTTGAATGAAAGGAAGCATTACAAGTGTGAGACGTGTAGATCAGGAGAGCAGACTGTCAGCTATTACATGTCTCACACAGGTAATGCCCCCTTTCAGTTAAAATACTCTATGGTGGCAGATTCTCAGGGAGGTCTAAGTCCTACCGGCATCGAACATTGTTTTTGCAATATTCATTGAACACAGCCGAACATCATAAGAGTCAATTGGAGTAGAAATTACCGAATAAGTTTGGAAATGATCATCAAACATACATTCGGCATGAATAGGGTTCGAATATGGAACGAATATGTCAAATTCAAATTTGGCGACCAAATCCGAACAAATTTTCTCAACTCTACTTAACAGCTTATGTACATTATTAGAAAAAATGGATTTCTCTGGAATAAGACATCAAATCGCATATCAAGGTAGTATTTTATTCAAATTTTTATGAACTGCATGCCCATGTAGATGGCTTATGAGGTTTGATCTTACTGACAGATTCCCTTTAAGGCTTGCATACGCCCTTAATGTACTATTATGAACTTGGGATATTTACTCACCATAAAATGTAAATGGAAGTCTAATATAAATTCCCTTCTTACATAGCAGTATTTGAATTTGTCATAATGAGGACATCAGGATCAACTACTCTTATTATAATTCCGTTTAGGAGATAAATAATTATAAAGAGATTATCTCACAAGAGACAACTGATTTCATGTGTTTCCGTTTGATCACTTGATTTGCCAGGTTCCCACTCTTCCATTCTGTGGAAATCACAGCCAACTATGCACAATTTTAGTTTAATGTGGCTGCTATTCACATGGGATAGATTTATTTTACTACAAGGACAGTCAAGTCCACTAGATTCAGATTCTGCCTCACTGAGGGGAATTCTGAGAAGGTACACACGTGTTGATAATTGTTGGTACCACTCATTTAATACTCACAGAAAAACTAAAAACATTTTTTAGCAAAAACACAACATGAAAAATAGTCTTACCAGGTCTAGTCAAATGACCAAATGCACTAGCAGGATGCAGCAAGCTCCCATAGATAAAGGTTGGAACAGCACAGGTGCTTACCACTGATAAGAACAGCCACCCTATCACAAAACCAGTGATGATGAAGGTGTTAACTGCTTAGTGGAAAGAAGCACACAAATAAGGCTTGCTTAGGACATAAGTCACACAGGGAAGTGCAATGCACAGTGTCTGGATAACAGCCTATTTATAACACTTATGATGGAAGGCGGGCTGTTCAGCACTATATGTACACAACACAGAAAACCAAGCCATCAAAAAGGAGCCTAGCTGCATCCTGCAAAAAATTATAAAAAGGGCAAAAAATGATGCATATGATAAATGCATCAAATGAGGTATTGATTACTATATTGGCCAAAGCAGATAAGCTCACAACCCAACATCAAGGGTCCCCATTTTATTGCGAGTAGCTAACTAGACAAATTCAAAAGTCACAGAAAAACTAAAAAAATTTTTTAGCAAAAACACAACATGAAAAATAGTCTTACCAGGTCTAGTCAAATGTGTGACTTATGTCCTAGGCAAGCCTTATTTGTGTGCTTCTTTCCACTAAGCAGTTAACACCTTCATCGTCACTGGTTTTGTGATAGGGTGGCTGTTCTTATCAGTGGTAAGCACCTGTGCTGTTCCAGCCTTTATCTATGGGAGCTTGCTGCATCCTGCTAGTGCATTTGGTCATTTGACTAGACCTGGTAAGACTACCACTCATTTAATGACAGAAAAACCCATAATGGCCACAGAAATAACTTGAATCTGACAAAAAGTTATAATAAATCAAAAATCTATGAAAATGAACAAATAAAAGTCAGACATTGCTTCTCAGCCATGCTTCCACAGAATTTTAAATAAAACTCATGAAATAGGGCTGGACAGAAATGATGGTACCCCGGAAAATAATGTGACGGGACATGTTAAATCAAGGTGTGTCCACTAAATAGCATCACAGGTGTCTACAATCTTGGAATCAGTGAGTGGGCCTGTATAGAGGGCTACAGATACTCACTGTGCTGTTTGGTGACATGGTGTGCATCACACTCAACATGGACCAGAGGAAGCGAAGGAAAGAATAGACTCAGGAAATTAGAAAGAAAATTATAGACAAACATGTTAAAGGTAAAAGTTATAACACCATCTCCAAGCAGCTTAATATTCCAGTGACTACAGTTGCACATATTATTCAGAAATTTAAGCTCCATGGGACTGTAGCCAACCTCCCTGGACGTGGCTGCAGGAGGAAAATTGATGACAAATCAAAGAGACGGATAATTCAAATGGTAACAAAAGAGCCCAGAAAAACTTCTAAACAGATTAATGGTGAACTTCAAGCTCAAGGAACATCAGTGTCAGATTGCACCATCCGTCATTGTATGAGCCAAATTGGATTTCCTTTGAGACGACCAAGGAGAACACCATTGTTGAAAAAAAATCATAAAAAAGCCAGACTGGAATTTGCCAAACTACATGTTGACAAACAACAAAGCTTCTGGGAGAATGTCCTATGGACAGATGAGACAACAATGGAACTTTTTGGCAAGGCACATCAGCTCTAGTTCACAGATGGAAAAATGAAGCATATCAAGAAAAGAACACTGTCCCTACAATGAAACATGGAGGAGGCTCTGTTATGTTCTGGGGCTGCTTTGCTGCATCTAGCACAGGGTGGCTAGAATCTGTGCAAGGTACAATGAAATCTCAAGACTATCAAGGGATTCTAGAGAGAAATGTGCTGCCCAGTGTCAGAAAGCTTGGTCTCAGTCACAGGTCATGGTCTTGCAAAAGAATAATGACTCAAAACACACAGCTAAAAACACCCAAGAATGTCTAAGAGGAAAATTGGACTATTCTAAAGTGGCCTTCTATGAGCCCTGACCTAAATCCTATTGAGCATCTTTGGAAAGAGCTGAACCATGCAGTCTGGAAAAGGCAACCTTCAAACACAAGACAACTGGAGCAGTTTGCTCTTGAGGAGTTGGCCAAAATACCTGTTGAGATGTCCAGAGGTGCAGAAGTCTCATTAACAGTTACAGGAATCATTTGATTGCAGTGATTGCCTCAAAAAGTTGTGCAACAAAATATTAAGTTAAGGGTACCATCATTTCTGTCCAGGCACATTTCATGAGTTTTATTTTTTTTAAAAAAATTCTATGAAAACATGGTTGAAAAGCACTATGTGACTATCATTTGTTCATTTTCATAGATTTTTGATTTATTATTACTTTTGTCAGATTCAAGTTATTTCTGTGACCATTGTTGGTTTTTCTGTCATTAAACGAGGGTTACCAACAATTTTGACCACGTGTGTAAATGCAATCAGTTTTATGGGAAGGAGGGTGTCTTCATTACATAATCCCTTTAAATAACTGATTACAATTTGGTATTTGATTAAAGAGAACCTGTCAACAGGATTTTATACTTAAAACTCAACAGGGCTGAGAGAAACTGGAATGAAAACTCCAAAAGTCACAAGATTTTGGTGCAACTTCGAGTTGCCACAAAATTTTGCAACTTTTCAAAGCTTTTACTCCACTTATTTGATGTAAAAAATTTGATGAATCAGGGCTTAAATTCCTAAAACAGTTCGTATGATTATGGATACATTTGTAATAGTTTCTGTAAAAAGCATCTTGTCACCAAACTGATCTGTGCCTTGGGATGATATCATCATATGATGTCTTCATGAACATCAGATTTTTGTACATCGAAGTTGAGGACCGAAGATAGAATATTAGAGCATGGAGGAGAAAGAAGGCATATTTCATAGGCAAAGTGCTATTATGGCTAAAATGTGTAGGTTTACTGAGACTCATTAGCATTTTACATCCCCATGTATGCCTTATTCACACACTGTGGACTGCACACTAATTTCATCACAGATTCCATGCTAAGATTGATTTAAAAACTGAAACATTCCCCATCCTATAGATGTAAATAGGCTAATAGCAATCCTGTTTACATGGTACAGGACATTATCAAGTGGCTCAAGCTATTGGCTGTATCATGGAAAAATTTCCAGTGGGGCTAAACCTTGCATGGATTTGCCAGACATCCGCAGATTTCTTCCATGGATCATGCAGTAATTACATGTTGGATTTGTTAATCTTATCCATGTGAACATACCTAAGGACTGCCAGTATCTATTGAGATTCATTCTTTCTGCAAACACATTGAAAATGTATATAATATGTATCTGGAGAACAATTTGAAAATTGGAAATCCAAGCCAGATAGTGTAAAAACATACACACGTGGTCAAAATTGTTGGCACCCCTCGTTTTATGACAGAAAAACCCACAATGGTGACAGAAATAACTTGAATCTGACAAAAGTTATAATAAATCAAAAATCTATGAAAATGAACAAATGAAAGTCAAATAGTGCTTTCAACCAGGCTTCCACAGAATTTAAAAAAATAAAACTCATGAAATAGGCCTGGACAGAAATGTTGGTACCCCTGAAAATAATGTTACAAAAGGGACATGTTAAATCAAGGTGTGTCCACTAATTAGCATCACAGGTGTCTACAATCTTAGAATCAGTGAGTTGGCCTCTATAGAGGGCTACAGATACTCACTGTGCTGTTTGGTGACATGGTGTGTATCACACTCAACATGGACCAGATGAAGCAAAGGAAAGAGTTGTCTCAGGAGATTAGAAAGAAAATTATAGACAAACATGTTAAAGGTAAAAGTTATAAGACCGTCTCCAAGCAGCTTGATGTTCCTGTGACTACAATTGCACATATTATTCAGAAATTTAAGCTCCATGGGACTGTATCTTTTTCCCTGGACATGGCCATAGGAGGAAAATTGATGACAAATCAAAGAGACTGATAATACGAATGGTAACAAAAGAGCCCAGAAAAACTTCTAAACAGATGAACTTCTAGCTTAAGGAACATCAGTGTCAGATCGCACCATCCGTCATTGTATGACTCAAAGTGGACTTTCTCTAAGACGACCAAGGAGGGCACCATTGTTGAAAAAAATCATAAAAAAACAGACTGAAATTTGCCAAACTACATGTTGACAAGCCACAAAGCTTCTGGGAGAATGTCTTATGGACAGATGACACAAAAATGGAACTTTTTGGCAAGGCACATCAGCTCTATGTTCACAGACTAAAAAATTAAGCATATCAACTGTCCCTACTGTGAAACATGGAGGAGGCTTTGTTATGTTCTGGGATTGCTTTGCTGCATCTGGCACAGGGTATCTAGAATCTGTGCAGGTATAATGAAATCTCAAGACTATCAAGGGATTCTAGAGAGAAATGTGCTGACCAGTGTCAGAAAGCTTGGTCTCAGTCACAGGTCATGGGTCTTGGTCTCAGTCACGGGTCATAAGGACCCAAAACACACAGCTAAAAATACCCAAGAATGGCTAAGAGGAAAACATTGAACTATTCTGAAGTGGCCTTCTATGAACCCTGACCTAAATCCTATTGAGCATCTTTGGAAAGAGCTGAAACAAATCATCTGAAAAAGGCAACCTTCAAATACGAGACAACTGGAGAACTTTGCTCTTGAGGAATGGGCCAAAATACCTTTCGAGAGGTACAGAAGTCTTATTGACAGTTACAGGAATCATTTGATTTCAGTGATTGCTTCAAAAGGTTGTGCAACAAAATATGAAGTTAAGGGTACCATCATTTCTGTCCAGGCACATTTCATGAGTTTTATTTTTTTAAAAATTCTGTGAAAACATGGTTGAAAAGCACTATCTGACTATCATTTGTTCATTTTCATAGATTTTTGATTTATTATTATTTTTGTCAGATTCAAGTTATTTCTGTCACCATTGTGGGTTTTTCTGTCATTAAAGGAGGGGTACCAACAATTTTAACCACGTGTGTAAATATGGCTTAAAGTTAATAAGTTACTAAAGAAATCTAAGATTTTATGTTTGACATAAATAATTAAGAAATACTTTTTTGTGTCTACTCATGACATATTCCACCACACATTTTATTGGACTTTTAAATGCATAAGAAATATTTAAAAGCTAAATGTAATATAAGTGTTCTGAATATCACATTATTTTTAGATTTAAAAAGACAAAGCGACAATAACTTTCTATCATGCTTATACCTCAAACATGAATGTATCCACTTCTTCGCGGATATCCTTATGGCTCAATGTGTTGCCTGCCTCATCAGTTGCTTTAAGAAGCATATCTAGGAAGGCATTTCTTTTTTTGGTTTTCTTCGCTTCACTATCATCTTGGTCAACATTGGATTTGACATTCTTTAGTTCCTGAGCTCTTTCTAAAATTGTCTAAAGCACAAAAACATGTAATAGTTCAAGGACTGTCAAGTTATAATAAAATATAAGAATTTAAAAAACAATATATTTCAGTGAAACCTTGGTATTAGCCATCAGAATATGACACAAGTTTTGTTCTATTAAAGTAGAAGAATACCTGTAGCCACATCATAATACAGTGGTGGAAATAAGTACCATATTTTTCGGATTACAAGACGCTCCGGTTATAAGACACACCCCAAATTTTGAGGAGAAAAATAGGAAATTTTCTTTTTTTTAATAAAATGGTGGTGCTTCTTATAATCCATGCGTCTTATTTCTTACCGGGGCTGGTGGCTGCGGTGAAGTGGGGTCCCAGGGTCGCTGCTGGAGAGGTAGGAGTGGGGTGATGCTGCGGACCACAAGCTGGGATAAGGGGGTATTCCGGTGTGCGACTCAATTAATCAGTCAGACTCTAACCTCTACAACATGGGCAAGACCAAAGAGCTTTATAAGGATGTCAGGGACAAGATCATAGACCTACACAAAGCTGGAATGGGCTACAAAACCATTAGACGCTGGGTGAGAAAGAGACAACTGTTGGTGCATTAGTAAGAAAATGGAAGAAATACAAAATGACTGTCAATCGACATCGATCTGGGGCACCATGCAAACTCTCACCTCGTGTGGTATCCTTGATCATGATGAAGGTGAGAGATCAGCCTAAAACTACACCTGGGGAACTTGTTAATGATCTCAAGGCAGCTGGGACCACAGTCACCAAGAAAACCATTGCTAACACATTACGCAGTAAAGGTTTAAAATCCTGCAGTGCCCGCAAGGTCCCCCTGCTCAAGAAGGCACATGTGCAAGCCCATCTGAAGTTTGCCAATGAACACCTGGATGATTCTGTGCGTGATTGGGAGAAGGTGTTGTGGTCAGATGAGACAAAAATTGAGGTCTTTGGCATTAACTCAACTCGTCTTGTTTGGAAGAAGAGAAATGCTGCCTATGACCCAAAGAACACTGTTCCCACAGTCAAGCATAGAGGTGGAAACATCATGTTTTGGAGGTGTTTCTCTGCTAAGGGCACAGGACTACTTCACCGCATCAATGGGAGAATGGATGGAGCCATTTACCGTAAAATCCTGAGTGACAACCTCCTTCCCTCTGCCAGGACATTAAAAATGGGTCATGGTTGGGTTTTCCAGCAAGATAATGACCAAAAACATACAGCAAAGGCAACAAAGGAGTAGCTCAAAAAGAAGCACATTAAGGTCATGGAGAGGCCTAGTCAGTCTCCAGACCTTAATCCCATAGAAAACTTTTGAAGAGAGTTGAAGCTCCGAGTTGCCAAGCGATAGCCTCAAAACTTTAATGATTTAGAGATGATCTGAAAAGAGGAGTGGACCATAATTCCTCCTGACATGTGTGTAAACCTCATCATCAACTACAAAAAAGTCTGACTGCTGTGCTTGCCAACAAGGGTTTTGCCACCAAGTATTAAGTTTTGTTTGCCAGAGGGATCAAATACTTCTCACTGCAAAATGCAAATAAATTTATATAATTTATAAAATGTGATTTTCTAGATTTATTTTTGATATTCTATCTTTCAATGTTAAAGTTAACCAACCCTTAAAATTATAGACTGTTGATGTCTTTGTCAGTGGGGAAACTTACAAAATCAACAAGGGATCAAATACTTATTTCCCCCACTGTATCTAACACAATGCAACTTGCTAACTGTATACCAAAAAGAATTATAAAGTATAGAGCCAAATAAGTCAGAGACAATTGTGAGGATCAGCTCTGATAAAATCTCTGTGGCATTTGCTGATTTATGTTCAAAACTAAGGGTCTGTTTATACAAACCAATTGGCGGTACAAAACTAATCGGCGGTCATTAAAAACCTGTTTATGCAGACAGACCGCTCTAAATTATGTGCACTGAACTATCTGTACGACTACTGTATGTTCCCACAAAGATCTTTCTATAGCATTTCTGCACATACCAAGTCAATTAGGTTACTTGAGTTTTTCATTGCGTTTTTGAGTGTATTTATTTACATGCATTTTTATTGCATTTTTTACCTGCAGCTTTTCCATGTTTAACACAATTCTATGTAAAAAACCTGGTCATAAAACATTGACATGTTGCGGATATGAAATACGTGCCGCAGATTAGTTTACTACAGTAAAAAAAAAAAAGCACAGTGGATATGATATTTTCTATAAATTCCTTCCACTTTGTTGCAAGATGCTGCTGTAAGATGCTTTGATACAGTAAAAATCTGCAGCGTCAAAGACTCACCAAAAACGCATCGTGGGAACACAGCTTAATAGACAGACATTTCTAAACCAGTGTTACATGTAATTTAGGCACCACCACTAACCTGGTCAGTAAATGAATGGAGAATTTTTAAGTTTTCGTTATGTCTCTTTCCAGTTTTTAAACGATGATAAATAAAATCTGGCCACAGCCAAGGCATCATCTGCCGACGTTGTATCATATCACTCATTCTAATAGGGAAAACAAAGAAAAATACATGTTTGACCTATTGAACATTTTAAAGCATCAGTTTCTCATCAAATAAAATGAACAAAGAGGTCAACAATCACATCATTCATGGCTTCAAATCCCACCAAAGACAACATCTACAAAGAGTTTGTATGTTCTCCCCGTAATTGCAAGGGTTTCCTCAGGGTTCTTCAACTTTCTCCCACTCTCCAAAAATATAATGGTAGGGAATATAGAATGTGGACCTCAATGGTGATGATGATGCCTGTAAAGTGCTATATACAGCAGGTAGAATAAGTATTGAACACATCACCAATTTTCTAAGAAGATACAGGTGCTTCTCACAAAATATAAAATAAATAAATAATAGAATATCATCAAAAAGTTAATGTATTTCCGTTCTTCAATGCAAAAAGTGAAACTCATATATGATATAGAGTCATTACAAACAGAGTGATCTATTTCACATGTTTATTTCTGTTATTGTTGATGATTATGGCTTACAGCCAATGAAAACCCAAAAGTCATTATCTCAGTAAATTAGAATAATTTATAACATCAGCTTGAAAAAATGATTTTAAAATCCGAAATGTTTGCATACTGAAATGTATACATATCAAAAGGATGTCCCCAATATACAAAAAATCACCTCAAAAATAATAATGCAAAACCATTCCTACCATGCATCCATGGTGGATAAAGAGGCATAGATGAATACCATATTAATAAAAATTATAGTTTATTGATAATCAACACATAAAAATGAACAAAAACAAGGGACATACAGAAATGCGGTGAGGTCATGAACCACAACCAGAGGAAGAAAATTGATATTTACATATACATGTCAAATTTCTCAATCAAAACAAATGTAAATACAAATCTGGAAAAGGCTCTACAGATAATACATGTCCTAAAAACTGAGCATCCATGTATGCAAAATATATTAGACCATGCTACATAATTAAAATGCCATATGCAATGAATAATGAAGTAATACGCTCATAATTAATTATTGCAGCAGAACTTTGCATACGGGTAAAGTGCCAATGTGCAAGGTACAGCAGTTTTTTATTTACCTAAATAGGTCTTGGAATTAATTACTGTATATATTATGCTAGTCACCCATATCAGAAAATGGCCCAAAATGATGCTATAAATTATTAAATTCAATGGGCTTCATATGCATCTCCTATAAAGTGCAAGAGTGCAAAATATAGCAGCTTTATAATAACCCAAATGGGTGTTAAAACATTACTTGCTGCATCAATTATGCTAGCTACCTACTATGGGAAATTTAACCCTAATTGAGGTGCAAATCACTAGCTTAGATGATCATGCATAACTATGCTGATATTCACCTGCTCAGACTAGAAACACTGCAACAATACCACTGACCACCAGAAAAAGTATAAGTCCATGAACATGTATCCTCCATTTACATATAGCTGGCTGTTGAACGGTCCCTCACGGTCACCCCGACAGCGCCGTTTCGCCTCTGTGGCTTCTTCAATAGGGGCATACTGAAATGTATGTTCAGTAAATGCACTCAATACTTGGT
>VIAB01011705.1:0-15658 GCA_009801035.1 Oophaga pumilio
AAATCCACGCAAACACGGGGAGAACATACAAACTCCTTGAAGATCTTGTCTTTGAATATCCATCGGTGTAAACATGACAGTGATCACCCAACAAAGCAGCACAACACAGGATCTTTGGGTGATTGAATCATGTATACCAGCATGTAATTGATTGTTATTAGGAGCACATCGTCCCCATGCTGGCTACCATCAGTATTTGTCGTCCTGTGAAACAGGCCAGTAATTTAGCATCAATCGTCTTGTATCGGCCTCGCTAAATGGACTTTTAATATTTCTCTAGTGATATAACCAGGAAGAGGAACTGAATTGTTTCCTTTAGCTACAGGTCTATAAAATGCAGAAAGGTAGATAAGAATATAAAGCCCAGCAGTCTCTCGGTTGCTTTACAACAGTCTGTAGACTAGATCCTATTTACAGATTATAGTTTGCTGGCAGATTCCCGGGACAGCCTCTTCAGCTATCCTATGGTATATTTAGATATATAAAGTAAATAGCATTTGAATTTTATATACCTGCAGACTAACTACATTACCTTTGCAGGACAAGCTCATGATTGTAAACTAGACAATACATCAAGGAATTGTATGTATAGAAAGTCTGTAATACACCTCCATTATCAGCACCGCTGGGTTTATGAGCAGTAGCAGTCAGCCATCATCAGACGCAGGTTGTTTTATAACAGATTGTATTCTGACAATAAAGCAGTAGATACAGACTAATGTAGGCAGGAAACAGGATGACATTAGAAAAGATAAACACTTTACTATCTACTGTACAATCCACTCCTGGGTTTAGCTCCGAAAACTGGATAAAAGAATGTATCAATTTACACGTGTGACTCCAGCCTCATACGGTTCTGAAGTAATTCACTTACTAATAGCAGACATATAATATGTCATTTTGTACTGTATATGTATTTTGAATCCAGGTTTTCCCCATGTATAGAACACACAAAAGTACACACCCGTTACACCAATAAATAGTCACAAAGTCTCAGATTCATCAAAACTTTTGCAAAAAAGCTTTGAAAAGTTGCAACATTTTTGCGCAATGTGAGGTTTCGCTAATATGTTGTAACTTTTGGCGTGTTTAAACACCATTTTCACCCAGCTCTGACAACCTTGGCACAGCTGGGAGAAGGATGGGGGTGGGAAAGGGCATAGAGACTCCTGTTTGTGAAATTCATGACAAACATTGGCGTTCCTTATTCCACCAATCTTACTCCAGTCACTAACTGGTGTAAGATTTGTGGTAAGGCGAACATCACTTTGCATCTCATCTGATATATTAAAGAGGCTCTCTGGGCTTAAACTACAAGTCTGCTGTCAATCTATGTGACTGCAGACTTGTGAGTCTTCACATTGCAAGCACTGCCTGTTGTGAAGATTTTTGAGTGCTGGGAGTGATAGTCATGTGACCGCAAGTATTCGATAAGTATTCTCCTGGCCACAATGTGACTAGAATATACATTGAGTGGGGCCGTGCCCATCTAGCCAGAATGTGGCCAAGAGTATGCATATCGCATACTTGTGGCCACATGACCGCTGCTCACGGCGGCGTAGTCCACCCCGCCACCCCATCAACACCACCGTGAAAATTTACGTTGTTAATGAATCAGGGGCCTTAGAGTACAGATTAGACATTCGATTATAACGTAACGTAGATGTGTTCTACCGTCAGATAGCTGGTAAAGTTGACAAGGCAATGTGCTGAAGAATTTATGAAGAAGGGCATCGTCAGCAGAAATCCTTTCCCGAGGACAACCTTTCAGCATCTTATATGCAAGATCTTCTGCCCCCATAGTCCTACTCAATCTGGAAAACAAAACAAGATTGGTCCTTTCATACTTTACATTGAGGTCAGCAATAATACACAAATAAGACTAATTAAATAATGTCAAATATTATACACCGTACATTGTATTTTATAGTATATAGTATTGTGCACTGTAGAATGTCAATGTGTGAAATAAAATATTATTCTGTCCCATAAATGCTAATGTGCATATATTTACTGTATATGCAAAAGAAACAAGTCTTAAATGTCATTTATAGTAATCATACTAGAAAGATGTATGTTTACGATCAAACCAGTGGTCTACAATGGGTTCTCTGTACAATATTCATAAAATAAAGGAAACTGAAGGACACTAGATACCATTTTATGGCCATTTTATGAGAGAACATACCGTTCAGGATGTTGGAATTTTTTTTTAAGACACCAGATGACTATAGGGTATATCTAGAGCCAGATTTCCATTGATGCAGGAGTTTGATGCTATCTAGGGAAGGATTGAATTGAGGGGTACAGATTACTTTATGGGATTAGGAGGAGACAACAATAGTTATTTTCACTTGGTCAACAACATGGAGACAATAGGACAGGGTGGAATACAGAATACCTTGTGTACTATAGTAATTTCAAGCAAAGATCAGATGTCTCAGAGGTTGTGCAGCCAGGACGCACAGCAGCTGGGTATTAGTTTCATGTGAACAAATCCGTTTAATAGACAAAATATTAAACAACAAGGGTTTCTGACCACTAAAGCCAAGAAGAAATTACGTTTTGTTTGCTGTAAAACACAATAGATTCCATTTATCATCAGCTGTCGGAGTAATGTAGAACAGCTTCATTGGCTGTGGCACGCTCCTAGCTTTGGGACACAGAATTTCAAATCACTAACCAATGTTGTTAGATAAACTCAGACCTAAGCTTATCAAGTTACTGAGGTATCCTGGGTATGTGTGACTAAAGGGTATGCCACACTAAACAACATCGCTAACGGGATCGCTAAAAAACGTCACTATTTAGCGATCCCGTTAGCGATGTTGTTGTGTGCGGCATCTACCAGCGACGTGGCCCCTGCTGAGATCCTGCTGTGATCTCGCTCGTCGCTGACATCGTTCCGGACCCTATTTTATCGTCGGCGCCCCCGCTGGTAAGTATATATCGCTGAGTGTGGCACCTTTTCTTAGCGATTTAGCGGTACTTTTGTACCGCTAAAGTCGTTAAGGAGATCGCTAACCGCGATAGCGTCCTTAACGACATCGCTAAGTTAAGCCGCTATCAGCGATATAGAAACAATCCCGCTAGCGATCGCATTAGTATGCGTCGTTATCGTGATCGCTAGCGGGATTGTTTAGTGTGGCAGTACTCTTAGTAATTGAAAGAATCCATTCAGGGTGACTTGAAAACAATGTATAAGGAGCTGTGAGGGCTTATCTTATTAGTGTGTAACAAATGAGACAATGCCAACGTCCTAATAAATGCTGCTCAAGTGGGAATTATCACTGAATTCAAGAGTTTATTTAGAAGTGTATAACAGTGCAATCTTCTGTGTGTTATAGGGCTAATGGAGAAAACAATTGTATCTTTTATAACCATAAAAATAGATAAATTGGTCACTTAAATTGATCATGTCTAGTGTTAAATAAATCGCCCAAATATGTCTCGTACTGTTTCAATTCACAACTTTTTAGTGGGGTTTTCAGAACTAATGGATCAAATGTCGCACTATAATAAGTGTGGCCATACACATTAAATGACTGTTGGCCCAATAATGCTTCGGCCATCTTAGTCGACACTCCCATACATGTGACCCATACGGCCAATCTGAGGTGGCTTCACTTTCCTCTCTCATGGACGTAATTGACATTTGGAGAAAGTGAGAGAGCGGCCACAGCTCTCACTTCCTCCCGATGTCTTGGTTTGTCTGAAGAAGAAAAAGATTGAAGCCACCACTGATTGGCCACAGGGATCATGGACCTCAGGATCGTTGGAACAGCGCCGGCACCGTTGGAACAGCGCCAGCATCGTAGGCGAGTATAAGAGTTACTATTTCACTTGTGGTGACATAGGGATTCAGAGGGAGTTGTGCGAGTAGTAGACAACCCTTTTAAGGCCCCTTTAGATGGGCCGATAATTGAAAACAAGCATTCCTTAGATCGTTCATTCCCAATTATCGGCAGGCAATCACCCAAAAAATGAGCAAAATATTTGTTCATTGGGTGCAATTATTTTTAAGAAGGCTTAAAAATCTGCATTCTCGGCACGTGTCCACACATAATGATGTGCTGAAGAGAAAACTGAAGTTTAGAACGAGCTTAAAAATCAAGACAAACACGCTTTTTTCTTATTCGAGTGATTATTGACCAGTCAAAATGAGCCTTAACAGCTACAGTCGCTGCACCTTTAGCTTAAACTGCTGTATGTTATATTGAATTAGGAGTGATGCTTTGTTTTCAATCTGTGGAGAACATTTATGTCAGTCAATTTTGGGCAGAAGACTTGTTTGAGGACTTGTTTGCAATTTTTGTTTGAATTTTATGAAACATCACACCAAGAAAATATGGCTAAAGTCTGACATTGTCCATTAATTATTAGTTAATATTATTTTTTGGAGAAAAATATAATAAATAACTCGCTTACAATATTTGTATTTATTTCCGCCATAAATGTGCCAACAATACAGAGGAAAACATGATGCAAAGGGCACTGCGAGTGTAGTCAAGTAAAGTGGCCCAAATTTCACTAGAAGAGTGTCAAGTTCACAAAGTTGTTGAGTGTTATACCACACCAGACCGTCCTCCCCCCCCTTCCGGGTGAGTATAATAAAACTTATATTTCTTATTTTTCTTATCTTTCAGGTCGGATCGGGGTTTATCTACAGTACAGCATTATAGAATACTGTAGATAAGCCCTGAAAGGCGGTGGCCGTATCTTATAGCGGCCAAAACTACTGACAGGTTCCCTTTAAAGGCTGTAGAAAATCTGCAACATCAAAAACTCATCAAAATCTTGTTGTGGAAACAAAGCTTTAATCTCAGTGAGGAAAAAAGCGGCAACACTGAAAAGATTGATGTACTGCATCTTGAAAAATACACTGTAGATCAATTTAAGCAACAACAAAAAATGCATGTGTGAATTCCGGTAAATTTTAGAAATCTCATTCATTCTGCTGCAAGTGTAATACAATGCATTTTTTCCATCCCAACTCTCACCACACAAAAAATACAGGATAAAAAAAAAACATAAAAAACACTATGTTTGAACCAGCCCTATAAGTCTCCCACAGTGTTGGCTAATTCCAACGATGAGCTTTTGGTGCGTTTTTGATGCTGCAGAATTTCTGCACGTATCATTTAAATTAGGTTACTTGTGATTTTTCATGACATTTTTGTGTGTGGTTTTTTAACGTGTTTTATCGCATTTTTACACTGTGTTTGTTGTCTCTTGTTGGTGTGTCATGCTTTAAATGAGGCTCACTAAAAACGCATGTGTTTTTTACCTGCAGATTTTCTGCATCTAGTTCAAGTCTATGGAGAAAATCCGCACAGAAAACTCAGCCTACCCAAAAGAGAAATTGACATATTTCAGATCAGCTCACGCAGTGTAAATAAAAAATATCAGGGAGGGTAAAACATTTCTAGAAATCCCATCCACTTTGCTCAAACTGTAAGACAACTGCGTTTTTGACGCAGAGAAAGAAGCAGGGTCCAAAAGTTCATCGTAGGGATGTGTAGCCCAGCCTTGTAAGGCACACATAAAATCCTGGGGAATGCACAGAAAGGTAACAGTTAAAGCTTGACATCACTCACTCACACTTCAGACACACCCACAGGGGTGTATAGGGGAGTGACTATCAGCACAGTCAGTAGTCAGTCTAGCTTCCTGTCAGTGTGCAGTGCAGTCAGGACTAGTGTCTGTCAGAAGATCAGTTTTCCTGTTTTGAAGATCAGAGAGAAAGAGGATTGAATCCTCACAGAGCCAGAGTAGCTCACCTGACAAGAAGTGGAGGCTAGTACGGGTGAAGTGAATCATCCTAGCCTAGTCAGAGCTACCTCTTAATCAGTCTGGACTTTGAGGATACTGAGAGCTGCTCAGTGAGTTCAAGGAAAAACTGACTTTCTACATCCACGCTGCAGTGCTATATTAAGAGCAGAAGCAGGGCGAAGGGCGCAGTGGAGAAGACAGAGCAGTGCCTTAGGTATTGGATTACCTGCACCAATTATCCGGTCACTGGGGACCGAAGTGTTGCTACCGCTTCAGGCATAGTAACGAAACAACCAGAGGTTCGCTGGACTGCAAGTCACAGGGACAAGCCCTTAGTGTCAGTACGTAACCGGAGTCAGGGTGAGCAAGAACTTTGAGTCTCTGCAGGACAAAAGTAAGGACTTAGCTCTCTCAACATCCGCCAAGCGGAGACATAGAAGGCTCCATCACAATACCGGCCGGGCAGTACAGCTAAGGAGTTAGCTGGAGTTATTAGAGTTAATTTAGCTTCAGGCAAGTTTGGACTCACCTACATTGGAAGTAAAGGAGGCCTCTAACCTGCTCAACTGTTACCCCGACGTGCATTCTCCACCCCGACCAGCTCCCGGGACCTGCCTAACCATCTGACAAGTAAAAGGTATGGAAAGAAGCTGCATCGTGTGAGACTGTGTCATTTAAATTGCACCCTACATTATTAACACCATAGACTCAGAGGGACCAGTCCCACCTGTGGGGGACCCAACACCTAGCTGCTATAACATCCCCTCAGAGATCTATTCAGCAGAGCTGGTCTTTAGTGATCAGAAACTACAGGTGGCGTCACGAACTTATTCATACCAAATCCCCTGTAAATAATCCCCCATCATACGCCTGACCGCCAGGGCCACGGACCGAGCCCCTGCTACCAGTGACATTCCCTATAGAAATCTACAGGCTCGGTGCCGAGTACCCCATTGCCCTGGTAACCCACAATTATGGTGCGGTGTCATACAGGGACATGGCCTAAAAAGTACTGCCAGGCGTGATCCCTTCCCTACGGCTATTAAATTAATGCTATAGTTAGAAAAAGAAGAACTGGAATCTTTCTGGAAGCAGATTATTATAAGACGATAGCGGTATGAGCCAGTGACACTAGTGTGTGTTGTTTGCTCACTTTTCAAAGCTTTGGATTTGCGAAACATATGAACCAATTTAAATAATCAAAACTTGATGAAGACCCATTTAACGCCCAGCTTGGCTTCATTCACAAACTACAAAGACTCAAATATTTTTGCATGCTCCTTCATTTCCTGTTTTTTTTTAAGCTTTTTGGGATTTGTGTTGCCTTTAAACTTGATCTTTTAAACTATATATTTTTTTTTGCATCGCAGCACCTGATAAGAATATAAATCCCCAGAAAAGCCAAGAGTTTCCTTTGAAGTCCTGGTCTTTAAAATGGCTTGGCCGCTAGAAACCCCTAAGGGCGTGTGTTTTTCTTCTTTTCCTTTCAGCCTTTTTACCTTGAATGGCTGAAGGGCTGGATCATTTCATGGAGGACTGAAAATTGTCTGCAAAAGAGCCGAGTGACAACTGCACTGAAAACAGAGGTCATGGCACCAATTGTGTCCGGGGACCCCGTCCTTCACTTCAAATACAATGCTGGTATTATTGGCGAAAACAATTGCAGTGAAGACGAAAAATTAGTACTCCTCTTCTGGGCAGGCCTATTTCAAAACCCTTTCTAAAATGTGCTAGCTGCAGACGTTACTTCCCCTCCAGTGAACATTTTCATTGTCCTTGCTCTGCATTTATATTAACTTCGATAAGATGCAATAATCTGTTCTCGAGGCAGTAAAGAAACACTTCACTGTTGGCTGCAAAGGAATGGGTTAACTGTCTGTGGCACTTGAGCAGCAATGTAAATGTTCTAGAAAGCTACCAAATTCTGGAAACACACACAACATATACAAAATATTACCGAAGTATACACAGCAGTGACAGCAAAGCTCAAAGCAAAACACTGAATCAAAACTATCAATATTTGCATGTGCCAAAGTAAAGTGAAAAGGAACCAGATAAGAGAACTTTTAACAATTTTTTATCCCCCATTCACACATCAGTTTATGCGTAAGAAAAAAAACGACAATTGATCATCAGTGTATTGATTTTCATCCAATTTTGGTCTGAATGTCCATTATTAACATCAGTGTGGCATCCGTTTTCCTAATATGTATAAAAATAAAAATGAAGGATTCCAAGTTTTTTTTAACGCATTACAGAATGAAAAACAAACAGCACTTAAAAGCCACAAAGATGGCATTTGTGTGGCACTTAAAGGGAATCTTCCAACTTGTTTTTGCTGTGGAATATGAGAGCAGCATGATGTAGAGACAGAAAGCTTGATTCCAGTGATGTTTCACTTACTGGACTGCTTGGTGCAGTTTTGATAAAATCCCTGTTTTCTCTGCTGCAGATGTAGCTGTGCTCAGAATGCTGCGCTTTGTATAACCCCGCCCACATGACTGAAAGGCAGCTATGTACACTGCACATTGTCAGCAATCTGCCAATCAGTAGTGAGGGCGGGACTGCCTGCCATATGACACATTGTCCTACAGTGTTAATTTCCTGCTGATAAAACACTGATTGTCTTGAAACTGCAGCAAGCTGCTGAGCAAGTGACACATCCCTGGAATCATGTTCTCTGCCATTACATAATGCTGCTCTCTAATTAAATAGTAAAAAAATGCTTACCGATTCCCTTTAAAGGGAATCTGTCACCCTAAATTGGCGGGATATTTAAATGATGGCAGTCAGGTCAGATGGGCGGTGTTTTGGGTACTAGCCTTAACATGTTGTTCGCCACTGTCTCCATTATTTCTGGGAATTGTAGTTGTTGCCCTCCATATAACGCGCCTGCGCATTGCAATCTTGAATTGCGCACGCGCAGAATGCTTTTCCCGCAGATTGCAATGCGCAGGCGCATTATATGGAGGGCAACAACTACAATTCCCAGAAATAATGGAGACAGCGGCGAACAACATGTTAAGGCAAGTACCCAAAACACCGCCCATCTGACCTGACCGCCATCATTTAAATATCCCGCCAATTTAGGGTGACAGATTCCCTTTAATGGTTGAGTTATTGTGGTTCCTAAATGCTTCCACTTTTCAGTATTACTACCCTTAGTTTATCGTGGATTTAGACATATAGAAATTTAATGAACAGACTTGATACACTGGTGATGTGCCATTACAGGACCACGCTGGTATCACTGAGCACTTTACAATGAGACGTTCTTTCACAAATGTTAGTAAAGGCAGACAGCATGGCGATGGGACTGAATGGAAACCCTGAATTCTATGATAAATGTATGTCCTACACCCAATACACTTGGCTATAGAGTGTGTTTTGCACATATATTCCCCTCCCTGTAAAGCTAGATGCTCTCAAAAAGACCAATTGTTGGAAAGGGGAAAGGCCATTTTAACATGTAGCATAAATACTGTGTTTTCTCAGCTGCGCTTTTTTTTTGTATGCAGAAAATCTGCTGTGTTTAACTGTCCAAACAAAGAGGATGTGATTTGACAAAAACTCGTGCCCACTATGCTTTTAAAGACGATGTTAAAATGTGTGTTTTTTTGGTATGTTTTTCTGTATGTGGGGGACTGAAAAAAATACAATTACAAAAAAAATCATTAATAAAAGCTCTGCTTCAAATCTGCACCAGAAATGCATCAAATAAAAGAGAAAATTAATTTAAAAAAAACTACAATCTTGAGAGGAGATTGATATTGCTTATTTTTTATATGGGAAACGTCAGAAAACATACAGATAAGAAGCAGCAGATAAAAACACAGTATTTACGCTAAGTGTGAACACAGATAAGGCCTCATTCACACATTCACGTTTAAACACATACGTGAAAAAATGGTACAGGTGTCATCAGTGTTGTGTGTCAACTGTGTGTCCGTTTTTACCATCAGTGCTTTTCATGGATGAATAAAGAAATAATAAATGACAAAGCTTCACCTATCCTTTGCAGTGTTAAACATGGAGAGCACTCGGATGTCATCCGTGTTCTGTACGAGATTTTCATGGACCCATAGACTTGTATTGGCTCTTTTCATCCGTGCTACCAGAAAAAACAGACATGTCTTTGTGTGTTTTGTTCTCAGACACACAAAACACGTGAAAAAAAACCAGATACTACATGTAAGTGCAACGAGGACATGTGAACGAAGCCTTAAGACTAGTGTTTCATACGCAAATCTGAAAGAGCAACTTGCTGGAGTCAAGTCGGATGGCAGCAAGACACTGTCCGAAACGCGCATCGGGGTGTGCGCCACATCTGAACCACCTTCTACCCAGGTAATTTATTTTTACTCCTTTATATCCCAGGCCTTATGGGAATCGTGCCCTACCCTTATTACTTCTCAGGTCTCACAAAAACTATGCTTCACCTCTATCACTTCCCTGGTACCATAATATAGGTGCTCCATTCTGTTCAGTCAGTCCTCTAACCTCAGTGCCTACAATTTGGGCTTAAGATGGTGGATGGATCTTTCCACATAATTACCTGTTATTTATTCTAGCAGCACTCATATCTTGACCCTCTCATATTTATTTATTTTCCTGTCTTTTGTTCCTCACAGTCCTAAGTCCTTACTGTTTGTGAGGCAATTTATGTCCTGAATGTTCTTGGATTTAATTGTTGTGCACATTGCAGCACACAATATATTGTGAGATATATTTATATTGATATATAGCATTTATTCACTACCTTGGTGTTTGGTTTTTAATATTTTTTTTATTGTACATGGTTATGTTTTCTTTTTATTGATAGTGCTGGCACCGCTTGTATGTGGTGCTACCCCTTACCACTTTGTCAATAAAGGTATTTTATCTTTATATAATTTCTTGTCCCATATTCTCTTGATCAAATGTTTGGCATTTTTCTTTGGTTTCCACAATTTCTCTGAATGGTCTACCATTCATCCACTCAGCAGATGTATACCACTTATTCTATAGGCTACTGATTTGTATAGTGGGTTATATATTTATTGCTGCATCCAGTGTCTGTTTTACAGCATGTGCAGTGTGGAATTCCAGATCATGGTCATGTCGCACACCAGTCGGTGAGCTGGTACTTGCATGCACTACTACAGCACTGCCAGAACAGCGGCAGCTGTAACTGACTCGCGGAAATGGGCATTGATGCGGCATACCTTGACCAGAACGTCTGGTAAATCTAAGTAGGGTTTCAGAAACCACTGAACCACCAAATTGAGCATGTGGGCCAAGCATGGTACATGTGTGAGCTTTCACAGCTGCCACCAGGTTACGGCTATTATCACACACTACCATCCCTGGTTGTAGGTTCAGCGGCGAGAGACGCTGCTCTGTCTGGTCTGATAATACAATTTTCAATAACTCTGCGGCTTTGTGCGGTTTGTCTCCTAGACAAATTAGCTTCAACAGAGCCTGTGTCTTCTTGACTCAGCTGTCGGTAACCCAGGACCAGGGCCTCCTTTCCTGTCCCTAACACTAGGGGGCACGCAAGCTTTCCCTATTACCCTGTATACTTCTAAAGGTGAAGATACCGGGCAACCAACCTTACCTTATCTCCTGAAACTGCCCTCATTCTGTTCCCTTCGCCACCCAGGGAAGAGGGGAGCTACCTTGCACTGCAGTACACCAACCAGACAAACAAGGCAACACGAACAAGGGCAACTGAAAATACCAGGCATTCAAATATTCAGTCACAAATAACAGAGGAATGCAACGAGGAGTGGAGGATGGGAAAAAAACAAAGTTAGAGGAGGACAGGGAATTATCACACTAACAAACACAAGAAACAGTCACAGATAAATCCACCAAAATCCTTCTCATATAACCACCAAACAACAATCTTCCTAGCCATGCAGCATAAACTAGCTCTAAGGATGTGTTTCAGTCAGGACCCAGATTAAATAGGGGATAGGAGTGGCTAACCATGCTCAGCTGAGAGCTTAGACTCCCAGAGCTCCCATCATGGCCAATTAACACCAGTACTGGCAAAAGAAATTAACACCATTTAAAAAGAAGGTGAAGTGCTTCTTTTTAGGGCAGGGCAGAAGTAGGAGCAATCAGACCGTGCGGTATTCTGGCTTCTCTCTGTTGCGTTAACCCCATGATAGCCTGCTGAGGCAGTGCTGCAGAGCTCCCAGCTTCCGGCTGATGTGGACGACATGCTGTGCGATAACAAATCGGAGATGGAGGATTAGGAGGAGCAAGAGGGGTGCAGGAACTGGTATAGGAAGTGGAGGAAACCCTGATACAAGTAGGGTCAGAAATCCTCGGCATCCATAGCACATGTGTAATGCCAGGGTGGGACTCCGCTCTGTACTTCATAATGTTCACCTGGTGTGCCATCAGGAAAATGTAGCATCCCTTGTCATAAGCGTTGTCCATGAGGAGGTTATTAAGTGGAGAATCCCAGTAAGTGAGTTGGTATGGGAACAGGGTATGTTCCTGGACACGTGCTGGTACAAGGCAAGGACCCCACACTGGTAAAAATAGTGTCAGCTGGGGACCAAGTACCGAGGGACGGCAGTCACCATGAGTTGGCGGAAATCATTTGTGTTCACAAGCTTAAATGGCAACATTTCTACGTCAAGCAGCCTGAAAATGTGCTTGATTAGTGTTTGGGCCTGTGGGTGGCTGGGAACTTTTTTCATTTCAAGGTCTGTGTGTTATGTTTCGGTAGCTGAGGAGAAATAGCAAAAATAGCCAAAGTAGCAATGCACCAGAGAGGTTGGAAACTACTGTGTTGCAGGACCCTAAACTAACCGCAACACTAGAAGTAGCCGTGGAGTGTACCTACGGTGATCCTAGACACCTCGTCACAGCCGGAGAGATAGCGACACCTAAAGGCAGAAAGATGAAAGCTAACTGCCCCGTAGCAGAACCCCCAAAGAAATAGGAAGCCCTCAAACATGTAATGGCGGTTAGACAAGAAGAAAATACGAACACAGACAGAAAATAGAATGAGCAAACGCTGGGGCCCAATTCTGTCTAGATAGAAAAGTATAGGAAAGAATTCTGACTGCAACCCAAAAAAACCCTGACAAAAATACCAACACTTCTGATTAACAAAAAACCTGAGATCACACAATCTCTACCACCTAAATCAGATCTCTGGTGTAACACACAGCAATTCAGCAAATAAAAAGTGACACAGGAACAGAGCAAAAGTGCAAACACAAACTGAGCACAAATGCAGCGCCAGGCCCCAAAAGAGGACCAGGCAGGAGTCTCCTGCAAGGCAGCAAACCAGCAAGGAAAATCAAACCAGAGGAAAAATAACAGCAAATCACTTATCTGAATGAAAGCAGGAATGCAAGCTGAGCTCCAAGCAAGACCTGGAAGAACAATTGATTACCGGCAAGGCTGATGGGAGTTCAGGTCACTTATATCAGACCATTCGGACACAGCTGAAAGCCATTCAGCAATTGGTTCATTACCCTCAGCAACCACCAGAGGAAGCCCCAGCTCCAAAGTCGCCTCCAACGTGTTCACAACATCTGTGGTAGGGACAGCTGAACGCTGTGCTGGGACAACGATTTGGAAGTGCCTGATGATGGTGCCTCAGAATGTGCAAGAGCAGGAGGCATCTGTGCCAGTATCATGGTCAGGAGATTGGCAAGCACCTAACATAGGGAAAAAGGCAGTTGCCCCACGTCTTCGCTGTCTGCGTGTGTCATCATCAGGACTTCCACTTCCCCATCCCTTACTCATTTTCTAATTGCTAGGTCTCTGGAAATCAAGGTTTTTTTAATAAAAAAAAAATGTTCACCTGCAGCAGGCAAAGAGGGTCTTTTCTAGTTCAAAAGCACCGTAATTTAACACAAAGCACGTTAAATTGTATGGATGACAATTTCAATCCAGTAAATTTTTTAGAACTTTTTTGGAGTTTAATACCACAGTAATTTAACACAAAGAACATTAAACTGAATGGATGACAAATTCAATCCAGTAAAACATTTTTGAATGTTTTTTTGAGTTTAACACCACTGTAATGTTACTCAAAGTAGGTTAAACTGTAATGAGACAATATACAGGGTGGGCCATGTATATGGATACACCTAAATAAAATGAGAATGGTTGAGAATTCTCACGGTGATCTGCTGTGAAGACAATGAGCTTGAATTGCAGTGACCTCATCACTGGCATTTTCCTACGGCCCTGAGGTCACCACAGTTCAGGCCGGCTGGGAGCACAGCATCAGGGATGTCACCGCTAGTCACTGAAGCTGCGCTCGCAGCATCTCCTCATTCACCAGTGGTTTTCAGCCGGGACAGTCGCATTTTGGCACCGTCCAGGTTGAAAACTATTTATCCCCAAGAAATGGATTACGGCGTGGGACAGAACGACGGACAGGCATGGTATATTGTTGCTTTATTATTTTATTTTTATTACAGGAGATCGGGGGCTTCGCTGGGATTAGACGTAATAATAAAAATGGAAATCTGTGTTTAGTGTTATTTCAAATAAAAGACTTTATTCTTGCTGTGTCTTTATTTAACATGTAACTACTATAGGATTAGTAATGGATAGGTGTCTATAAAACCCTATTGATTACTAAGCCGTGGGCTTAGGTGACATCAACCCCACAAATATGAACCCCACTTGCCACCACTACAGGGCAAGTGGGAAGAACCGGACAAAGCGCCTGAATTGGCGCATCTAATAGATGTGCCTTTTCTGGGCAGCTGCGGGCTGGTGTTTTTAGGCTGGGGTTGGCCTATTTCAAAGGCCCCTTACCATCCTGAGAATACCAGTCCCCAGCTGTGAGTTTTGCCTGGTTGGTTAAAGAAAATAGAGGGGAACCCACGTCGGGTTTTTCATTCATTTATTTAGTTAGATCGCAGGTGGCGGGGAAGGAATACCCCGATCATCTGCTTCTGCTGTCACTGTTATTAGCGGCAGCAGGTTTTGGATTATGGGAGTAATAGTCCCAAAAGCCCCCACCTGCTCTCATCTTTCTAACTTTAATATAACTCTCATCATTCTCTTCTGCTCATGCCGAACGCCGGCAAAGCAGGGGAGAATGATGAGAGCTGTCTTCAGCACCTGCCGCCAGGGAACAGCGCTTACTGTAGCGCTTCTTCCCGAGTGGCCATCCGTGTGGTACTGATGCGGTACATGTGCGGCACACGGTTGCCACACGTGTGCTGCAAATATCCCACTCATGAGACACGGACACGGATATCTCTGGTACCGGTCTTTCCGGTACCGGAGATATCAGGACGTGTGAAACCGGCCTTAGTAGTACTTCAGAATTCCTACTTTGTATCAGTTAAAAATGAATGAGACTTTGTTAAGAGTCAATAGATAAAAAAGATCAATTAGTCTACCTGTTTCAGTGAATTAAAAAGTGATGAGAAAAAACTAAAGCAACTGGGATGCAACTAGGATGACACCTGAGAAAACATCAGTTCATTTCTCTTGGTTGGGAACATTCACACTGATGTTTGAGTGTAGCCTTAGGCTTTTAGTTCAGGTCAGAAGCCCCACAGAAAGATGTAACACAGACCATAAAGCTTTATGTTAATGTGAAAGAGGCTTTAAAGGCGGAAATAACGTGAACAAACACTGGCTGTTTTTATTCTTTAGCGTGTAAAAATGCTTTTTTGAATAAGATGTAATCCCTGTCTGCACTTGTGTCTTTATGTGGTCTTTTATCATTAATTCATTAAATAAACCAAATTATTTTATAAGGAAGACAGAATGTTGATCTCTTTCTCACAGTGTTTTTATTTTTTAAGGTTATTGGGACACTCTCTGCATGGACATTTTGTATGGAGAACCGTCTTGTTGAGGCACTGCATATAATAATAATAATCTTTATTTTTATATAGCGCTAACA
>VIAB01011706.1:0-12496 GCA_009801035.1 Oophaga pumilio
GATTCCCCTTGTGCAGAAGCGGGAATTCGACCCCTAACATGGTGTTAAAAGAGTTATGGGCAACTTGGAGTGGTGTTGAATAAAATAAAATAAAAGCCGTCTAATGTGGTATAGTCTAGGTAAAGGCCGACTGCTGTGGTATCGGGCAGGGTGTGAATTACCTGATGTGCTATTAGATGAGATAAGGACCCCCTGATGAGGTATTAGACAAGGTATGGGCCACCTTATGTGGTATTAGACAAGTTATGGATCACCTGGTGTGGTATTAGACGTGATATGGACCACCCAATGTGGAATTAGATGAGGTATGGGCCACCTAATGTGGTATTAGACGTGGCAAGAACCGCCTACTTTGATGTCAGATAGTATATGGACCACCTGATGTGGCACTAGACCATGTATGTAACACTGTGTGGGTTATTGGAGATAGGAACCTCCTGGAGTTAGGACCAACCAGCTGGTATATAGGAGGTATGGTACCCAAAATAATATTTGTTGTTTCCTGAAAGGGAAGGTTGGTGAATCTAGACAACAATAGAAAGGCAGATATACGTATGTCAACTCCTGCAATGAAGGGTTAAATGGTGTAACAAGTTAAGTAGGTAGGAACACACGGACTAGCAGCTAGGAGAAAAGGGTTATTGTCTTTAAGTGAGCTTCGTCTTATAACCTCCTGTTATGGCCTGCGGAACGCACCTAATAGATATTAAGGAGAGGTACGTTCGCAGCCCGGGGTCCACCGTGTAGGCAGAGCCTGCTACTAGTAAGATGGTGTAAATAGGCAGTATGAGCGAACTCTGTTATCCCACAGAGTCGCAGATGTAAACGCCGTAGCACTATATGGCGATATAAGCGGTCTCTGTTAATTCACAGAGCCGCTGTAACAAAGACTGTGTCCTGTTAGACTCACAGGGAACACAGATGACTGCTAAGCGGATTGCAGTCTGTGGTCATGCAATCAGAACCCAAGCAATAATCTCACCGGAGTAGCAGGTATTCTAATGGAGTTTTCAGCCGAGCCCTGAACACGTGCATACAATCTCCTCACCGGAGGTGCCGGTATTCTAGGGGCTTATTTCAGCCAGACCTAACCACATGCATACATGACCAAACTGGTGCAAGCACGTAACAGATTTGATACTAGCGCGCCGCCGTGCGGTCATGCCCACCTTTTATAGTAGCAGCTACAGGATCTTCCAGAAAAGGACCAATGGGAAAGCTGCTCCAGAACTAAAGCAGCCTCAGGACCTTCCTGGAGGACCTATGGGAGTCACTGCAGTACCCGACCATGTGACCCCTGATCTTCTATAAGAGATCTTACCCTGAGCATGCTCAGAAGGGAACACACAGGACTTAGTCCCATCTACGTCTGTTTGCCGCTGACCTGCACTGGTTACAATGGCAGGACCTGAGGAGGCAGCAGTCATCCTCTGCACAGTATTAGACTGGGCGAGATGCTGGGACAGAAGTCTCTGCTGAGCAGACTCCACTGCGGCCGGAGACGGATGGGGGACCACAGCGGTGATGGCTCGATATTCCCCTTGTGCAGCAGTGGGGACTCAATCCCTAACACCTCCCCTTATAAATGTGGAAGGGGAAGGCTATCAGAGTTCAACAGGTATGATAAGATGCAGTCAAAAAAATATAGAATCTCGCTGGGCCCAGAATGTGGTCAAGTAGATTCTCAGTATCTGTATGATCTAGTGGTGATTTCAGATGCAAAAGTTAAGTCTGTAGAGGTTCTGAGACTTTAGCTGGTTTAAAGTTGACTGTGCAGCTTCGGCCATTCTGTTGCCCTCAGGGAAGCTGCATACAGATATAAGCAAAACTAATGCAGCTATACTATGGAGGAGGGTTAATGACAGGCACTGCGCTGATTGTAGCTTCCCTTATGAGTGCCGCTGTTCCCAGGGGTGGATATGTTGGAGCTAATTATTCTCCCCCTCTCCTGTTTGGCAACCCCCCTTGATCTATGACCAGCCTGGGGGCTCTATGGTAGGGAGGGGAGGGGAAACCCAAGAGGGGTTAACAGCAGGTGTTGCGATTTCTACGGCTCCTCTTATAGCCCACCACTATACAGGAGTGGGATGGATAAGCCCACGCTGATCCTTTATGCTACCCGGGGTTGTCAGCCCCTTTAGTACTCACACGGGCTGGTGACCGCAGGTAAATGTACCGCTGGTTTGGGGCTGTTGATAAAATGGTGGGGGTGACTGGAGGTGGCCGTAGCGATTTCTTAGTGCAGCGCTGCTCACCAGGCAGTGTGGGGTTAGAGCTGTTGTGCAGCGGGGATCGGAGATGTCAGCCTCTTTTAAGACAGCAGGCGTGGTTCATGGAGTCTCCAGGAGATGTGTCCGGCTGCTGTCCTCTTCTTCTTCTGCCCCTGCCTTTGTTCCAGGAGACAAAAAAACCTGACTGGCACATCCAGACTGATGTGAATAGGTGCAAACCAGGAGGAGCTACTCCCTTATACAACATACGAAAAAAGGTTGCACTCTATCATACTAAAGCAAGCCAATATAGAATATGTGAAATTTTGAATAACAATACGGCTTTGGAGTATTAGGAAAAATTTGAGATGCTTAGTATAAAATTTGGCCAAATATTATTTGCCCACCAACCATCGTCAAGGTGATCTCAAGTCTGATGGGTCCCTAACCTGTGTGAATACCTCTCTAGGCTGATATCTGAATTCCTGGGTGAATGTGGACACCTCTGTCAGCAATGCCTGCATTTATGGGTTAGTAGGAACCTGCTGAACTTAAAACCACCACCTGGTGGGGGCGGAGTGCTTGGTCAGTAAGCTAACATTCAAAAGACAAAAAAACCTGACTGGCACATCCAGACTAATGTGAATAGGTGCAAACCAGGAGGAGCTACGCAGTTAAACAACATACGAAAACAGGTTGCACTCTATCATACTAAAGCTTGTCAATATAGAATATGTGAAATTTTGAATAGCAATACAACTTTGGAGTATTAGGAAAAATTTGAGACGCTTAGTATAAAATTTGGCCAAATATTATACTATTATACTATTTAATTACAGCAGGTTCCTCACTATACATTGAGCAATGACTGAAATCATGTTGGCCATGTCCTTATAACTGAAAACTTATTAATTTCCTCCTTGTTTCCGGGCCTTTAATGCGAGCACATGGCTTCTGAACACTATTAACCTGCATATTAGCCCCATTTCTTCAGGTTCTTTTTAAAAGCATGATTTAAATAACAGGTCACTTGCTGATAACCTGTTCCATTTAAAGGGGCCCCATCACATTTAACACGCCTGCTTTGCAGATTGCATGTTATAGAGCCAAAAGTGCTTAGCAGATTAGCAGAAAACTTCCACTGATATGGAGGAGGGTGGAGGTGAGGAAGATCAGGACAGAGAAGTACATAGCTGGGTAAATGTTACAACAAGGGGTAGAAGGGAAAAGTGCCAGGGAGCTCAGTCCTGATCTGGAACAACCTAGTAAATATGCCTGTTTGGCTGATATTAGGAATGAAAGCCCAGGGCTAGGATCAATACAGCAGGACATTTCTTCTAGCAACCTGGAAAATGATTGCTGTAGGAAGAAGGGACATAGGAGTGCAGCAAAGGCCAGACAGATGTTTGTGGTAGGGGACTCTGTAATTAGGCGGACAGACAGGTTCATCTGCCACCGAGACCGTGAAAGCCGAACTGTGTGTTATCTGCCGGGTGTTCGTGTTCGGCATATTACTGATTGGATAGACAGATTGCTGGGAGGGGCTGGGAAAAACCCAGCGGTCATGGTACACAGCGGTACAAATGGCAAAGTTAGAGGGAGGTGGGAGGTCCTTAAAAGGAACCTGTTAGCTGGATTGTGCACAGTAACCTACACAATGTCAGGTCGGCGCCGTTATACTGAATAAAATGATACCTTGGTTGATGAAATCCATCTTGTGGTTGTTTCTTAATCTTTATTTTCAGTTTTGTGTTAATGAGATTCTCGTGCCCAAAGGCGGGGCTAGTGTTTGTGCTGCTCTGATTGCAGACTGCTGACAGGTCACTAATCTCTCAGTAACCTGCCCCCTCGTTTGCATAATAAATACCAGCACATACTGAATGAAAATAAAAAACGCTTCTGCAGGCAGGTGTCAGCCGTGGCACCTGCGCTGCAGCATAATCGAATGTTTACTGTGCACTTAATTTCTTTTGCTTATTTAATTGCATGAAGAAAAAAAAAGTCAATTTGAAAATGGCATTTGATGCTCCTGCGCAGTAGCAGCTATTGGTGTGTATAGAGATCTGATAGCTGCTATTGCACAGTTTTACTTAAGAAATCTAAGCTGGGGGATCCTCAATTCTTTTTCTCTGTTTGAAAACGTCCCAGACCAGGACGGCTTCATGTGGTGATTAATAACCAGCCAAGGTGCTGCAGACAATGGTGAGCTGACCTCCCTTCTTTCCCCTCTCCCTACTATACATACGTATCTCTTACATCCATGTTGTCTGTCAGTCTCTGGTTCCTGCTAGTCAAGAGACCTCTGCCATGTCTCCCCGCATTTGCGAACCTGTCCCCTGGGATCGACAGCTGCAGAAATCAACGCTGGCAGATCCTCACTTCTTTTTCGATGTAAGAGATAGGTTCTTGTTCAGACAGGTAGATATCAGAAACAGTTCTAGAGCTGGTTGCACTAGGACCAGGGACAACGCAGACACAATTTCAGAAATAGGGTGCTGACGAAGCGAGACACAGGATGCGGGAATAACTATAAAATATATTAGGGACGGGTGGCCTGACAACATACAGCTGCACACACCAACACCACTAAAAATAAGAATAGGTATTGCTTAGGCCCTTCACTATTGGGGATGTTGCCTTATATACAAGAGTAGAAATAGTGTAATGGCACTCTGACATCCCTTCCACTAGAGGTAATCCACCAGATGGAGACCCAACTTGAATTCTCCACATTTCAAAAAATTATTGTCACACACCACTAAAGTGGTATCAATTTCCAAAGAGTAGAAACAGTATAATAGTCCTCTAGCACACCTTCCACTACAGATAACTCACTAGATGGAGACACAACTTGGATTCTCCAAATTTCAAAAGATTATTGTCACATACCACAAAAATGGCATCAATTTTCACAGAATAGAAACAGTACAATCAGCCTCTGACATACCTTCTACTACAGGCAACTCACCAGATGAAGACTCAACTTGTAGTCTCCACATTTTAAAAACTTATTGCCACACACCACTAAAGATGCATCAATTTCCACAAAGAAGAAACTGTATAGTAGGCCCCTGACACACCTTCCACTACTGGCAAACCACCAGATGGAGACATAACTTGGAGTCTTGACATTTCTAAAAATTATTTGTAACATAACATCAGCAGCAGTAGCAACAGCAGGCACAGACGCCACAGCAAAAAAGTCACATACTGCAATAATGCAAGATAAATGCATGACACTAAAAACTACAAACTCGCCTAGTCTTCCCAGACTGCGACTGGGGTGCAAAAGTCATTGGAGATCCATGACTTGCTCATTTTGATGAAAGTTAGGCAGTCTACATTTTCAGGGGACAGCCTGATGCGTTTATCTATCAGTACACCACACCACCAGTGGCTCTGAAGCCACGTTTTGAGAGAACGCTGGCTGTCGATCATGACAAAACCTCGAAAGCATGACAGATGAGCTCAGGCCACTCTTCCATTTTTGAAGACCAAAATACAAAAGAGTGGCCGGTGGCACAGATACTCCTGCACCATACTCTCCAGTAGTTCACAACGTGTCAGACTTGTACTCTATTCTGCTGGTGCACGAACTGGTCTAAAAAAACATGTGAATTGACACACAGAAATAGCTTATGACACTTCCACTCCCACTGCTAATGTTTTTGCGATGATGCCTTAATGTTCCCGGGATTGGAAGTCTAGAACTGCGAAGCACACTTTGTGCCTCACTGCTGTCCTGGGGAAAACCACTTTTAAGATTGTCTACAAGCATGTTTCAATAATAAAGCATGTGTTTGTCCCTTTCCAGGGGGTGAAGCATCCAACAAAATTTACTCTTGTACCTTGGATCTAACAAAGTGGCAATCCAGTAGTAAGCACTATTTTTAACCCTATGAATACGGGCATCATGTTGAAGATAATGCAGCAAGAAGGCGTTCATGTGTCGGGCGCTTCCATGAGATCCAAGTCCACAGTGTATGATTGCTGAGGTAACACACAAGGTTGTTTCCTTTATTACCTCCCAGCAACCATGGACAACAGAGAGGGGATCATTATCCTCTTAATCAACTGACTGTTGCGCGTCCACCAGCTTTACCTCCTCCATTTGTTCCTTGGCTCCTGCACCTTCACTAACAGTTTGTCTGGTACCATGGGCCCCCCTCGATCCCTGTAATCCACCCTCCAATGGCACCCGCCTGTGCAACGACAGTCCAGAATTTTGAGATATTGTTATCCCTTCCGCATCCTCCACTGCTTCGACCTCTTCCTCTGGGACCACCACCTCCTCACATGCAATCCAGCATGTAGATGACCGGAATAGTGATGCTAATAACAGCATCGTCAGTGCTAATTATCTTAGTAGCCATTTCAAAGCTGTGCAGAAGGATGCAGAGGTCCTTCATCAGTGCCCACTCTGCAATTGTGCAATCTGTGTTGACCCAGACTATGCAAAAGGACATACTGCACCAGGGCTCGTCATTGCTGTCAGAGTCAATTCCACAGTGTTGAAAAATCGCAAATCGAACGGTTAACCAGTAGGCCGAAAGACCTCTGTAAAGATACAAGTAAATGACCTGCTCCAGATGACCTGCGAATGTCAGAAGTGAGCACACATCGATCATGCTTTTTGCAGCACCGCATCCAGGCTGGGATATTGGCTGAGAAATTGCTGTACCACCGGGTTGAGGACAGTAGCCATGCAAGACACGCGTGTGAGGCTAACCTGGCATAGGGCCGCCATCAAGTTTGCAACATTATTGCACATAGCTTTCCCTGGCTGCCGGTTCAGTTGAGACAGCCATTGTTCTAACTCATCCTGGATAGCTGTTCACAGCTCGTGGTTGCATACTAAATGTCTGTACGAATGCACACAACGTAACCTTGTCTTCCTCCTCCACTATCTCCTCTGCTGAGCTCCTCAGCTGCATATCTCTGGGTTTACACCAAGTGGTATTTAATACCTCATTGTCATCCTCTCTTTTCTCACATTCCTCACACTGAGAGTAACCCTTCTCCAATTCCTGCCCTGACACCTCAGTACAGACTCTGGTCTCTGAGTCTCATCAGCATCACCACTACCCCGGTGGTTAACATCTGGTGAGGAGGGTCTGGATTCTGCTTGGACCCTACTTCGTCTGGCCCCCGATACAATATGAAAAAATGTTCAGCATTGATGCAGATGCTTTCCTCTTATGGATTCTGTGAATCATTGGAACAGACCTCAGATGCCCATGGAATAGAATGTGCGAACAGCTCTGCAGAATGAACCATCTGTGGTTCCCCACAATCAGTTGGGCATTTGGAAATTTGTGACACGGGGGAAACAAGGGTGATTGGAGTGCCACCTCTGAGGATTGTACTGTGTGTAATGTTAAGGCGGAATAGGAGGAGAGGGGACTTGATGCAGCACTTGCCATCCACTGGAGCACATGCTCTTTCTGAGCCTCATCTACAAGGTGGACCACTGTGCGACTGACAAAGGGAGAGGAGTAGCCCTTTCAGTAACAGATGTTGTCAGTGGTCTTTGGGTATGACAAGACGGTGTGTGTTCAGTTGAGCTTTCGTTAACATTAACAACTAACCCACATACAAATTGAATACCAATCCTATTCCCACCTCCTTCCACCATGACCTCACTTTTTCCCACTCATGTTGTATGTTCCCTTCCCCTCTTTTTAATAGTAGAAAAAGTCTATATTCAGAAATCCCATAACATTCAATTTTATTGAAAATTTTTAAATTAGTGCTTTCAACTGGACAAGTTGAATGCATGGAGACAGGCTTGGCGCTGGGCCCCTCTTACTCACGGGCACCATAGTGGCCATGTGATGTGTCGCTATTAGCCACACGCCACTGGCTGAGGCCCCTGGAGGAGCGGGGTCCCTAGGCAGCTACCTGGTCTGTCAGCCCCTAACGCCATCCCTGCTTTTTCTCAATCTTCATTTTCCAACTCTATGACTAAAAGTCATTCCCTGGTCTGAAAGGCACTCCATAGGGAAGGATTATCTTGGGACCATTCCTCTTTTCTCTCACCTGGGAGTTAAACGAACCGCCGAACTCCTTTTCTGTTTCTACTGTTGGCCCAAATAAAGACAGCATGTCAAAGAAGTTGTAGGATTTTGCCCTCAATTTGTGTAGTGGAAATACTAACATCAATTGGTTCTCAATCCTCTTGTCCTAAACAAACTCTCTCCTACAGTCAAAACAGTTCCTGGTGGTGCCTCTGATCCAGAGACTAAGTATAAAATCAACCAAATTCTGGACTGATAGAAGGCCCATGGTCCTGTAGAGAGATACTGGGTACCAAAAAAAAAACATTAATGCATCCATCCTGTTCAAGATAAATCATGCTAGGCACCGTTTTCTTATATTGCTTAGTCTTCTGAGAAGGACTCTAAGAGGGGGATACTATTACGTACCTATCCAAAGTATCCCAGGCTCTGTTTTCTTACCCAATGGGCACTGCTCTATGTTGTACTCCAAGTCAAGTTTGGGGTGGCTCTAATTTCATCTCTCTAGGCCTATTTAAGGCCCACTAGGGTAGCTACACTCCTGTGTTTTAGGATTAAGACTTGTGTTCACTTTGTTTGGCATAATCCACCATCAAATCCTATTAGCATCTACCTTTGTGACCTTGTGGTTCCTCTGCCTTCTCTGGGTGCCCTTTGTGCTGTTTCAGACTTGCTGTGTCTCTCTTAAACTGCCACCCTGATCCTGTGGTTTCCAGTGTATCAGTGCCTTCCCGACTGCTGCATCAATGTCTAGGGCTTTGTGGATCCACCTCACAAGGTGAGTCTAATGTTTTCCTTTAACTAATTACTGTAAGTAATAAGTAAAACAGTAACAGCAGAAAATTGATTTGTTGCAAAGGAAAATGGATTACAATTAACAAATGAAAGCTGACTATACATTGAAACTGAATGGTCATAATTTTCTAGGACTGGTTTAAAAGCCAATAGTCTCCTCAGGTAACCTTGCTCTCTCATCACTTTCATCATTTCAATGCACAGCTGGTCTTGCATTCATGGCCGCATGAAACATAAAATTTTTGGCCAGTGTACAAAGTATTCAAAAGAACGGTCATGCAGTCTATATATTTAACATCTCTTGGTGTTTTTATATGAGGACATGTAGTAGACAGCCTGTACATTAAACTATACATGGAAATTGAAAAGAGAAAAACATGATTTATTTATGTATTTACTATGACATAAAATCTGGTTTAATATAGGCATACGAAACAAAAAATCACTGCATTTTCAATTACAATGCAGTAGATTTGAAAACTTTTTCCATGACTCTAATACAAAAAAGACATCTTCTCATTTTTCTTTCCAACTCTTATCAGAAAACTCTCCCAATTTGGTATATGTTTCATATTTTTGTGTAAACATAAAGAAGGTGTATAGTTCAAGGGAACCTGTCATTTTGAAGATGGTACCTGTTCTGCTGGCAGTATGTTATATAGTAGGAGGGTCCTATTCAGTGACAGACAGACTTCCCTGTATGATTGTGCATGCATTGATAACTGTCAATCACTGAGTAGGACTGCCCACTGGATTCATATGCATACAAACACCAGGGATTTTAATGAATAAAATACAAATTGCACTGATTTTTTTCTCAACATACTTGTATATCTTTCTACTAAGCTTCTCCTTCTCTATATCATTTTTTTACAGATTGGACTGCATAATCAACATGGCAGGTTTCCTTAACCCTTTCACGACCTTTGATGTACCTATATGTCATTGTTAGGAACTGCGCTCCCGACGTATGACATATAGATGGAGATTGTGTGTGGCACAGGAAAATGTGGCTGTTCCTTTGACACCGGGAGCTCAGCTTAATTGATAACTGAGCCCCATTTTTTTGTGATTATTAGTGTGTAATAGCAGCCGAACATGAAAAACTGATATAAATCTGGTATTGCTTTAATCACACTGACTCAAAGAATTAAGTCATCTTATCACTTATATTGCAAGAGGAATGTTGTAAAAAATAAATAGAACAAATTCTTGACCAGCTGTTGATTTGTTCATTCTTTCTCCCAAAGATTGCAGTAAGACTCGCCTCACATTTATCATGCTCTCTACTCTGAGTGCTCAGGCAGGATTTCCATGTAATTCTCTAAAATATGTAATTCAGATGGAACCCCTGGAGGAAGACTCCCTAGATTGTGGCAGAAAGAGACTCTGTGGATCCCATCTGGCTTATGACCCAATGGTGTTATCTTTTTAAGCGTGTATAATTGCGCGGTCGGCTCCAGTTTTGTGCATCTCTGAAGAATATTGCTGAAGAGAGGCCAGATGAAGTCCAGAGTAATTCTGTTGCCTAATTATAGCGAATGGATTCCTCATGGGTTTCATCTGAATCACGTCAATTGGAGATTTAGATGGAAACTCCGATGAAAGTGCGCAGCTCTAGTTTAGACTAGAGATGAGGGAACCTTTCAAGGTTTAGTTCGGTTCAGTTCGCCGAACGGTTCGTTGAATGTACCCGAACCCCATTGAATTCAATGGAAAGCGAAACCAAACGTATAGTTAACACCTAAAGGAGGAACAAAAAACATGCCAAACAGCTCAAATTAGGGAGAGACACAAGGAAAAATTGCATCAATTGATCCAGAATACAAATAGTTTAATTGCGTAGCATGGATGCATGGGACAGGGCTTGGACCAGCATTTCTAGCTGAAACATTGATCAGTAACAGTTGGATGAGTGACAGGTGTAGGCCAGCTTCTCTGAGAGGTCTGCCAAATTCAGGCAACACACACCCAACTTGGAGTCCAAAAATTTCCACAAATTATGGTCAGACTCCAGGAAAAGTGGCATCAATTGACCCACAGTAGAATATTTTATAAGGCACAGAAGTAGTCAGCCATGGGCATGAGTTATCAGGGTCTCGGCCAGTATTTATAGCTTTGAATTCAACTGTCAATTAAGACGAGGTTGGTGAGAGAGCGGTGTAAGCGTTCTTTGCTGGGAGCCCTGATACCTCATTAACAGCTTAAACTACTTTTTTTCTCAGCCACACTCAGTTGACACAAATATCAGCTTGTTAGACCACAAATGTTATAAAAATGTAAGGATAGTACACAGGTAGTTGAGTTAAAGTAAGTGAAGGCCTGCCGGTCTGGGAGCCCTACTGTTACAGGTGCCACACAAGAAGGGGATTCAACTTGGAGTGCAAGCATTTAAAAAAATAATTGCCACACATCACTAAAGTGACATCAATTTCCCAGGAGTATAAACAGTATAATGAGCCTCTGCCACCCCTTTCATTGGAGGCAACCCACCATGGAGACACAACTTGGAGTCTACACATTTCAAAAAAATATTGTCACACACTACTAAAGTGGCATCAATTTCCCCAGAGTAGAAACAGTGTAATGGGCCTTTGACACCCCTTCCACTACAGACAACCCATCAGATGGAGACCTAATATGGAGTATCCACATTTCAAAAAAATATTGTCACACACCATTTAAGTGTCAAGAGGCAAAAATTGCAATAATTTGACAACTGTGGCCAGCAGTGGTGGTGTGTCTGCAGTCTGCAAGGGTGGTAATGGTTGCCTAGCCTTTTTTGAGACCAAAGGATGATCTAACTGACGTTATCTGCCAACTTTGCAAAAAAATACTCAGTAGAGGCAAAAATTGCAATAATATGACTAATACAATCATGAACCGACGTATGAGTGATCAACATGTGTTAGTCTGCGAATCTCATTGCGCTAAAGTTCGGCCTAGTGGGCATCACCAACCACCAGCCACCCCATCAACAACATCTGCTGCTTCTCCCTCCTCCGTCACCGTGGCAAGTGTTCTCACACAAGTCTCCACTTGTTTGTTTACCCATTAGAGTCGAGGTGAGTGATAACCCATCAGCTGTTACGGAAGTGGATATGCCTGCTGTTTTTGACATATCTCAGACACCAGTTACATCACATCTTTCTCAATCCACCAGAACATCTGCTCCTGCACCTCATTCGCAGTCCAGCAGGTTGTTGTGTTCTCCCTACTCCACGCTCTCTCAGCATAGCAGCCAGCCCTAGGTTCCGCAGTTGTGGTCAAATAAAAATTGTTTCCACCTACACATGGCAAATCTAACAGCTTGAACTTCACCATCTTCAATCTATTCGCCACAGAAATGCTGCTTTTCTGTCTGGTGTGTACAGATGCTTTCTGAAAGCTGATGCCCATTGCAGTCCCCCAGTACCAGTTACCCAGTCGCCATTACTTACACTACCGGTCAAAAGTTTAGGGTCACTTAGAAAT